>NDGN010841699.1:0-11321 GCA_002564285.1 Tympanoctomys barrerae | reverse complement strand
GTCTCTTCAGGGTCCGGCAGCCTGGGTCCTCTCGCTCACACGCTGGGCCTGGGCTCTGGGTCTGCCCTGAGCAGTCTCACTCTCTCCACGAGTTTTATGGCATCCTTTGTGCAAAGGCACTGCTCATATTCTGTGTTATAAGTGCTGCCCCTGAACGTTGTGGTAGATTTCTTTTTCCTTCAGTCCTAGGGATTGAAGGGCTGGCCAGATAGCTCAGCAGATTGAAGTGCATGTTTAGGTGGGCTCAGGGCCTGGTGTTCAATCCCCAGCCTGCCGCGTGGGCCGCTCACTCAGGGGCCCATTTTTATCCTTTAAAAAAAGAACTTTTAGGGCCAAGGAGATAGCTCGGGGGCCTAAGTGCCTGCCTGGCAAGAGCAAGGTCCTGAGTTTGATCCCCTGTACCAGAAAGAAGGGGAGGGAGGGAGGGAAAATAATTTTTAATTTTTTTAATGATGTGTTTTCAGTTCCTATTTCATTACTCTACTGGTTTTCATTTCCTCTTTTGTTTTCTGTGTGCTGAGGTTTTACTTTTTCTCCGTTCTCAAAGTGAATGGTTAAGAAATGACTTTGAGAACTTTGTTCCTAATGTAGATGTTTAAAGCTTTCGGTCTCCTGCTTATCACTTCTCTTACTGTGTGTTCCACTAATTTTGATATCTTATGTTGGTTGGTTTTAATTGGTCAAACATACTTTCTAATTTTTCTTGCAATGTCTTTTCACTTTAGATTTAGTAAGAAATGTGTTGCTTCAAATTCACTTATTTGGGGATTTAGAAATTAGAGAAAATAGTTTATTTTGCACTTATATTACTTTCAGTTTTTAAGCACTAATTATTAAGAATGCTCTTAACTTACAGTAAGTACGTAGCAAGGACAGAAAATGTTTTCTATAAATGCCCAGATAATAAATATTTTTAGGGTTTTCGGGCCACATATGGTCTTGGTTAATAGAGAAGATGCTGCTATCGCTCATACCAAATCCTAACCCACCTGGAATGTGCCCCGGAGCTGCAGCCCGTTGGGAGGATGGAAAGCTTAGACAAAGAGGAAAGGGCCGGGGTTGGAGTGGGGTAGTAGCGGACAGCATCGTGGTCCTCAACACACTGCGTCCGTGATGGGGACGAAATGGGCCTGTCCCACCCAGTGCTGACATAGAGCCTTGAGTAGAATGTTTTGTCCTAGCACAGATTAAATGTCTTTCCCCTAAAGTGACAGTGTTCCCTGAGGAAAGCTATGCTCCTTGTAGAGAACTTCCCAGTGTTCTCTCAGGACTTAATGGTTTGGCAAATGCACACTCGTGCTCAGCACGGAACAGATTGCAGCTCTAGATGGCAGTGATGAGGAGTTGGAATGAATAAAAGGATTTAATCTGGGTGGAACTAAGCTAAGTCTTCACAGGATACAAACACTTCAAGTGACTCTTTAAATGAGCTACATGGTGGACAGTGTCTCGTTACTTATGATAATTTCATCTTAGAAGATACTTCGCAGTGGTGTCTATTTCCGAAGGACACCTTAGTTCTTAATTCAGAAGCCTTCTGTCCAATTTATAAGAACACTTTGTGTTTGCTTGGACAGTGTAGCTTACAAATCTCCTGTTACCTGTTCAGATAGAAAGTAAATCAAGTAGCAGGAACCATGTACCTCGAGGTGACTGCAGTCATTGTTTTCTCACCCCGGCAATGACTTTCGATTTATTAGTGACAGATTTTTATCTCAGATTCATTGCTTTTTGTCTCTCCTTCCTCCATGTCTGCATTTGTCCTGATTTTAGAATTCTTTGACAGGCCAAATTAAAGGCCCTCACTGAGGCTGGACTATTTGAACTCTAGCCTTAGATTCAGTGCGTCTGCATTTATGTTTAGAGAAATGATTCCAGCCACTGCATTCATTTGTTTTGTTTTCTTTAAGTTTGTTAGGATGCAATTCATCTTACGTTTGATTTTGGTTATAGAGGTCGGCGACTTGAAGGAGCTGCAGACACTTGACGTCTCCACCAATCGCTTGCTGTCTCTACCCGAGAGGCTTCACCTGTGCCTTTCTCTGCAGATCCTCACTGCAGACCGCAACCGGCTCTGGAACGTGCCACGCCACCTCTGCCAGCTGCCCAGCCTCAACGAGCTCTCCATGGCCGGAAACCGCCTCGCATTCCTGCCCCTCGGTAAGCGGCTGCACGTGCGTGGGAGAGTGAGAGGGCAAAGGAATAGAACGGGGAAAATAAAGCCCTATTTTTTCTTTAAAGTGCTGGGGATGGGAGCCTGAGAGATGGCTCAGTGGGATAAGTGCTTCCCTGCAAGGGCCTGAGTTCAATCCCCAGTCCTGCCAAACAAACAAACAAATAAATAAATAAATAAATAACTGGGGGTGGAACACAGGCTTCACACATGCTAGAAAAGGACTCCGCCACTCAGTTACATCCCTGCCCTCAGCCCTGTTGCTTCGATTGGGATAAACTTGTTTCTTTCTGTTTAGATTCAAGAAGCTTCACTTAGCTCAGTTTTGTAGAGAACAAAGTGTCATTCCCTGATGGCAAATGGCAAATGAAGTTTATTTGTTAGGCATTTCATTGCTTTTAAAAAAAATCAATACTAAAAATTCGTGTAAGGACAAAATATATGAGCTATGAAGTAATTACTCTAAGGAGGGAATTAAAATTTATAGTTGTAACTACAAATTTAATGTGGTATCAAGCAGTATGAAAAGAGATCTGCTGGTAAAAATGCACCTGTTTGGACATCCACTTCCATCTAGAAAAGTGGGTGGCGAGTACCCTAACTACCACTGCCAGATATCCCGCCAACAAAACTTCAAAGACTTGAAAGTGGCGGAAGTGCCTGTTGAGTTTGAAATGTCACCTTGGGTAATAAATAACATATGGTCCGCTGTAGATTTCTGTAGTTGGCTCATTTTGACATATCTCCTGTCAAACAACATAAACTTTCTATAGAGCATTTATTTCACATAAAACTGAATGATTTTCTTAAGTTTTATGAAACAAAAGTTCCAGTTTAAAACAATTTAAATGTGAAGTCCCATCGAACCCTAAACTGTCAAATAAGCACCATATAATTTTACTCATAAAAGCATTTTTGTAATGAATAATGTATCTCTGAGGGCACTGAAGTGAATAATTTACTACTTGAAAGGAAATATTTTCTTACATAATGTATTGCACGTATTATTTATTTTAGTTCTCCATGAGAACTTTAAATGAAGATGTTAACATCAATTTACATAATGATTGTTGGATTTAAGAAGATCACTTTTCCACATATAAATTCAAAACTCATAATGTTAACAAAATCAAAACCATTCCAAGAGCAAGCTACTTAAGAACTTCGAGCTTTTGAGTAAGAAGAATATCAAATATTAATGTATTTTAAGAAATAAACGTTCTGCTGTACTAACCTGGAGGTTACAGAACAATTACAATGAGCTAGCAGTGGGTCTCACACCCAGAGACCCCGGTTCTAGGTGGGTTCTGCCGCTCCATGGTGTGTGGCCTGCAGTACCTTACCTGCACCCCTCAAGCGCCACTTCCTTCTCTGTCAGCCATGCATGGTGCGTTTACTCTTGAATGTGATAGTTTATAGGAGCGGTGCTGAAGCCCTGCACAAATGTGGAGATTTCCAAATAGGACATGGTGTGCAGATTACCACGTCCAGCTTCCTCTGTTACCCTTTTCCTCAAGTTCAGAACATCCTCCACCCCATACTAAGTGTGTACCACTTCCTAAGGAAAATGAAAATATGGCCAGTGCCAGGGCTGATGCCCTCCCAAGTACTTTCCAGGATGGCACAGTCAGTGCTGGCCATAAATGAAGGCAGGGAGGAAAGAGGACAGAGCTAGGATGGTTTCATTTGTGCGGCATAACACCCAATGTACCAGCATAGCCTCAGAGTTTGGAGTAAAGCCGAAAAGTCATTTTTTAGCAACCTTGTCTTGTGGTTGGATTTTCAGATGTTACCAGACAGATTAGCTTGTTAAATCTAGAGTTGCCTAACCTGTGATCTAAGTCAATCTCTGTTGTTAGTATAAGTCATATATGTAAGGAGCGTTTCAACACATTAATGTGCTGCTATGACTATTTGCAAGAATAATAGTGCCTTTCACTTGTTGAGTACCGGGTCTGGTCATGTACTGGGTTTCCTCTAATTTAATTACTGCAAAACCTTAGGGCACAGTGTCTTGCAAAACCCATTGACAGCTTACGTGTTCAGATGAGGAGATGGAGGTTCAGGGTAGTTCAGTAACCCAGTAACCTGCCCCAAATCACAACTAGTAAGAGACAGAACTGAGCTTACTAGGCTCTTTGATTCTAAATCATACTTTCCTTCCACCTTGCCAGGCTGTCTTCCTACTCGGCAGGGTCTCCGCGAGGACCTCATTTGGGAACTTGGCTGGGCCACACTGAGCGTTTTCCTGTTTGCAGGTCCAGTACCCAGTTTGGCTCTGTCAGTTTGCATTCCAGTGCTCCTAAGACACTGAGTGGCCTAGTGCAGCCCCGCTCTCCATTGTCTTGGCTCCCCAGCTAGTGCTGCTCCCTTCTCCTCCGTGTATCAGTCACGTGTCTGTTACTTGCTTTCTTGTCCAGCTCTAGAAGATCGTTCAGCAACCTGTGATCTACGTCGATCTTGATGCTAGCAATTCTTATTTTGCCGGACCCCTTTCAGTTTCTACACAGCTGTTGGTCCCTTGATTTTGAAGCTGTTCTAGCAATTAGCTTATTCTTGTCTTTTTGGTTTTTTTCTTTTTTGTTTTTTTTCTTTTTAATGTATTTGGTACAGGGTCTCAGTATGCAGCTTGGACTCATATTGATCCTCCTGTCTCAGTCTCCCCAGTGCTGGGATTACAGGCATACACTACCACGCCTGGTCCTGGTGGCTGGCCCAGCGTCCCATGGTTGTGGCCATTGTGGCATGTGGTGCCATGGACTGAACCCCAGTCCCTGCACTTGCCTAAGCAGGCTTAGTCTGCTGAGCTATTTCACTGGCCCTTCGTTTTGATACTCATTACTTGTACTCTGCCCCATTCACGTAGCTAGCAGCTTCATCTAGCCTGCCTGAGCTTGAGCCACAGCTTTGTTCTTACATCTGATAGCCAGAAATGCTGCCCTCTAGCTCCGGAGCCCTCGTTCTGTCCAGGATCCCTCATTCAAGGGACGCGTTCCATGCTGTCACCTTTCCTGTTCTCCCTGTCTCGCTGTAGCTGTCAGCCCTGGCTCTTCCTTCTCTCGGTCATTTGCCACCGTTCTGCCTTTGTCTGAACAGTGAAGAGTTGAGCAGGTTCTGTGGTGGTGATGGTTTTGGAAGAGCACAGTCTGTTGTCCTGGGAACTGGACCATGGGTTCTTCACGGTTCCTCAGAGTGATGCAGGCCCGTATGCAGCACAGCATCCGAGGTGCAGTGGCCCGTACAGGTGGCAGGAATGGCTGTTAGTGGAGGATGGGGTGCTCCGCACTGCCTGCTGCTCTTCTGCCTTGGCGCTCATTCCAGACAGCGTGCTGGGGGAGGGGGGCTGCCTCAGGAGGTGAGCATCTCGTCTTCCAAACCCAATATTTAGTGTTGGATACCGTTATTGCAGAATAAGTTTTTTATGTCTTAGGTGTCTTACTTTTCTCATTGCTGAAATAAAATACCCAACACCCAAAGTTAAATGAGGAAAAGTTTATTTAGCTCACCATTTGTAGAGGTTTCAGATCATAGTTGGCTGGCTCAAGGCAGGGCGGCGTGGCGGGGGGCCTCACAGAAGAGAAGCCATGCCTGGTGGGCAGAGGGCAGCAAAATAGCAAGGGAGCAGCACGCGCTGATCAGCAGAGAAGCAGCTAGCGACAGCGCACAATAAAAACAACCCTCTTTCTGTCCCTTGTGGTCTGTCCAGGCTGCATACCCTAAAGATAAGTAGCACTCACAGCAGGGTGGGCCCCCTTAATCTAGCTTCACACCATGAATCAGTGCCAGCATCACATCCTTGGTCCCAGCATCACACACGCTAGACCCAGTCAGCTCTGCAAACCTCCTCTTGTGACTGGCTGCATGAGACTTCGGGGGGACAACTGAATACAGGCCACAGCACTAGTGAGCTGGATGATGTAGGGTCAGAGGGTCTGTCCTGGGATCTGAGAAAAGCGTCTCTTAACAGCTGGAGTAAGCACAGCTCCCAGGCCTGGGCTACGGCTGCCTTCAAATGTGGGAGCGGCTTTCACGTTGCCCTGAGCACTGCCTCAGCTTGCCAGGCTTAGGGCCAGAGCAGGACACGGCCTGGGAATAGAGAAGGAAGCATACCAGCAAGAAGATAGGGTGGTGGTTGTCAGGATGAAGGAAGCGACCTGCCTGGAGCAACGCTGTACTCTTGTTGAGGCTTGATTCTTTGAGAATTAGAAGGATAAAGGGCCAAGGAGCAAATACCTGCGCTGGTACCCTTGCTACCTGGGGTGTGTTGGGTACTCCTTGAAGAGAATTGGATGAGACAACCAAAGAACTACTATGTGAGCTCACCCAAAGGAGGTCTCCTGAGACAGGAAACAGGGTCACCCATGCGGGAGGAGAAACGACAGTGTGCCACATATCAGCAGTCTCTTCCATCCTGTTGTTGGTTTTTTATTTATTTTTACTTCCTTTTAAAAAAAATTTAAAGAAATAGAAGGCAGGAATGAAAAAAGAATTCATTTGTCTTTAGGAAGCCAATAGTTGAGTTTATACACTTGAGATCTTTGCTTTGGATAAAGCAAAGACACCCAATGCCAAAAACTGTCTGAGAGTACATCCGATGAAGCCTGTGGCTATGGTTCTCCCCTTCCACTCAGAACTGAACTATTCTTAGAAACCTCGCAAGCAGGGTCCTGTGGACCATCACTGGAGACCGCTGCACACTGCCCTCTTCCCCAAGTTCTCCAAGACTAGAAGGCGCCTATGTGTAGCTGTGGTCCCAGAAGCTTAACCTAAGAACTTGAAAACAGTGTAAAAACAGGTCCTAGTATGTCCCTACCTGCGGAAGGAGGTGGCAGTGTTATTTTGAGAGCCACTCAATGAATTCAGTTTTCTGTCAAAAAAGTTTAGTTTAAGGGGAAACAGGTTTTTATGGTCTTTGTAAAAGATCGATTATAGCTGCTTCGAAAGTGGTTCAGAAGCTCTCTGGGATGGTTGAATCGCTCACAGTGCTATCGAGCCCATTAACCCTCCTCAGTCCCTGGTCATATGGTCAACGCTATCTGGATACTTCACATGAAAAGATGCACCAAAGGGGCTGCTCCTGTGACAGCTGAGTGACAGACAAGGGGCAGAGGCTTTGTTCACAGTGGTGACTGTCAGCGGAAAAAAGGAGTCACTGGAGCCTTGTCCTAGGAAAGTGAGCAGAGGCCTCCAAACTTCATTTCCTGGCAGTGCAGCTCTGTTGACTAAAAGCTCACGAATTGTGACTTGCCTTTTGGCTTCTGAAATTGTAGGCAAATACAGAGAAGGGTATTTTTCCTCTAAGGCTTTTCTTTCTCTTTTTTAACCGGGAGCTCCTTGTTGTCCTTGCATAACTAATAAGCCCGGTTATTTGTGAATGTCTGCAACCTATTTAATATTGAATAACAGATTTGGGAGACTGTTAAGTTGCCCATGCACAAGTCGGCTGGGGAAGAGCCCGCTTCCATTAGCCTGAAAGAAAATGTAGTTTAAGGAAAGAACACAAAAGTGAGCCCAGGTAGAATTTATATTGAGTGTTTAATTAGAAAATAGTAAACTGATCTTGATCAAGAACACTTGGCATGTGACATTGAGATTTTCAGAATTGTGTGAGGAACTAAACTACCGCAACGTCAGCCTGCATGTTGTGGACAGCATTAGTGGGGGCTCGTATGGGTTTCTGTGCAGGGCCCGGGTTAGCTGTTTCTTACAGACTCGATTTTGATTTTGTTTTTGTGGGGAAAGCTATTCTCTGTGTCAGGACTTGTGCTGCAGATGGAATGACAGCGCCTTTACTGCTGCATCGCACGCGGGCGTTGATGAAGGACTAGGACTGACCCTTGGTCACACCACGCAGACCACTAGCTTTCTGCAGTGCTGGTAGTTTTTCCTTTGTAGGAATTGGATAGCTTGTGTAGAAAAAAGATAGATTGTGGCCGGTGAGTGGTGTAGTTGTGGAAAGTAGCTCCCAGGTATTTTTTTCAGACACACTCTTGTTGTAAATGGCATAAAAAAGTACAGATGTGTTGACTGTACCTATTTTTCCTTTTGCTTCTTGTTCTTGTTTTTCCATATTTTCTTGCAAAGTTAGAAAGTGCTGTTTATGATTTTTCAACTAAAAAATTTGAGTCTCCACAGTAAAACTATTTTGTCTTTAATCCAATATTAAAACCAGTAGAAACTAATAATTCATTTTAAAATTTGGACTAAATTTATTTTTAGCTGAAACATAAAACTTTTATAAGGGTACCATATAATATTTCAGTACACGTATTAATAATGTCTTAATCTCAGACATAGAGGTTAGTATAAATTGTACTCAAATGAACTGTGAACGTGTTTTCCTGTCTTTTAAAGGACTGCTGCCATTAAGTTCATTGTTTATTGGAACTAATTCGCAAAGTTTGTGGCCTTAAATAAATTTCAGTGCTAACAAGTTTATTCTAGTAGAGACAGAAAGTCTCAGGAGTTGGAGACTGGCCTGGTTTTGAGTAGAAATCATGGGTAATTGCTTTCTAAAGGAGAACAAAATGTGACTAAAATCGTGTTCTGGAGGATTTGTTGGGTGGCTCACTAATCAAAGGAAAAGAAATAAAGTGGAAAGAAATCTAAAAAGGTAAAATATATTGTAAAAGAAGAAAAGCAAGTCATGAAACAAAGCTCACAAACTAGCAGTGGAAAGACGTAGGAAAAACTTGATCTGTAATGAACGTCCAAAGAGACCATATTTCAGGAGTAGAGCTGAAACTGCAAGGAAACCTTCGTTAAGAAAGTGGATGTTAAATGCTCTCGTTTTTTGAGCTCCTTGCAAAACTTAGTGACAAAAAATTCTTTCTTCCTGCTGGGATATACACTTTTATAGTTTACACACACACACCCTACATTCTTCATTGCATAAGGCTCTTCTCTTGCCTGTACTTTGCTTAGGGAATTACAGGATTATTTAATATGGCTTCTTCAGCATGAGACAGATGTTGACTTACTATGCTAAAGAATGATGAGAAAATTACACCTGTTAGATGGACTTCCATGGACAAATGGGTCTTTTATTCTAAGGAGGATTAATATGAAAAAATAGAGCCCTGTCTTTAAAGTAACAATTAAAAAGAAAGTACTAAAAGGCACAGATGCAAAGTTCAGGAAAAGAAGTAGGGTGAGGAATAAAACCATGAGACACTGTTTACCAGCACAAATTTTTGTTATTTTGGTTCTGGAACTCAGAGCTTTTAAAATAGTGATGAGAATGCACAGGACTAGTGTGTCTGGAAGATGTTGTCAATTGACTTAAAAGCAAGAATCTGGAATTTCCATCGATCATCACTGTCAGCAAAGTCCTTAAATTCAAAACAAAAGAAACAGACCCTGGTCCAGCTGAGCAGCAGTTCAAGATGCTGTGCAGACTAAAGCCATTTTTTCTTCAGTCAAGCTGCTATGGTACTTGACAGTAAATATGCTGTCTGTGCCTCGTTGGACATCGTAAAGTCTCCTTCTTGGGACCTTCTCTAGAGGAATTCTTGATATTTCTGCCCTAAATCTCAGCCAGACCTGTGGTCCACCATTTTTCTGATCTTTTATTGTGGGTGTTCTCTTGAATCCATGGCCTGATGCATACATGTATTTTTCCACTGAGCTGCATCCTCAGACTTCTTTATTTTATTTTGAGGGTTCATTAAGTTGCCCAGGATGGCCTTAACACTACAATCCTCATGCCCCGGGTGGCCTTAAACATTTAATCCTTGTGCCTCAGCCTCTTCCTCCCTCAGACTCCTGAGTAGCTGGGATTTCAAGCATATACCCTTCTAGGCTTTTGATCTATTAAAGGAAGCAAAGAAATACTTTGTTCATTCCTTATCTGTTTGGCAGTGTCACCTTCATGACCCAACTCTGGCATCACATCTGGATGCCTTGGATACAGTGCCAGCTCTCATACTTCCCCAGCACTTATGGGTCGTACTAGGCAATACAGTCTCCCACTGTGTAAGATCACCCTGTTTAACAAGAAGTTACGTGTAGAGGAAGCTACTAGCAGACATCATGATGAAGCAAGAAGATGTGCCTTTAAACCAGCTCTTCCATTTAATAACTATGTGAAGTGGAGCAAAGGAAGGTTATTTAATCAATATCTCAACAACAGAGTAACATTAACACCTGTTTCTTAGCACTATCGTGAAAATCAACACAATCCACTTAAACACAAATCACTCAACAAATACCCTGTAATTATGCAATCAATATAAACTATTTTTTCCTCTTTCAGTAGACTGTCAGAAAAGATAGGGACTACTGCCTGTCATTATTTGGGGTCCCCAAACATCTGGCATAGTGCCCAGGCAGTTGGTTATTATGTGTTTGCTACTTATTATTTCTGTGCAAGAGAAATAAAGATGCTGAAGTATGCCTGTTTAAACCAATAGCGAAGGAAGGCTTTGGTCATACAAACCTATGATGGTCAGTTTTTTGGTTTTTTTTTTTTTAATTCAACAATTCTTATCATTGAAAATAAAGCACATATTGGCTAATAGAACATACTTAAGTAAATGCAAAAGAACTGAAACTCTTGCATATTAATAGATCATAGTATAATGAAATTGGAAATCAATGGCAAAAGAAACCACAAAAACTCCATAAATATGTGAAAGTCAAATAACACCCTCCTCAACTACTAGAGTCACAGCTGAAATTAGAAAATTAAACTACCTATAATTAAATGAAACCAGTCCTAAGAGTGAAGTTCTCACATCAGGGAAACAGAATGAGCTCCAACAAACATATTGAACCTTAGATTTTAGGAAAAGTAACAAATAAAACCCAAACTCATACAAGGGAGGAAATTATAAAAATTAATGAAATCGAGACCAAGAAAACAATACAAAGAATTGGTGAATTGAAGAGTTGGTTCTTTGAAAGATTAAATAAAAGTGACAGACTTTGTCCAAAAACCTTATCTAATTGCTTAAATTGACTGATATTCAAGCAATTAGAAATGAAGTGGGTGCAATCACAGCAGATCCTGCAGAAATCCAGGAGATCATCATTACCTACTTTGAGAACCTTTATTCTAGTAAGATGGAAAATGCAAACAAAATGGACAGATTCCTAGATACAATGAATTGCCAAGCTGAAACAAGATATAAAAATTGGTACCGGGAAG
>NDGN010841684.1:0-10913 GCA_002564285.1 Tympanoctomys barrerae | reverse complement strand
CCATAGTGAGATAGCACTTTGGACCAAGTCTAAAAGAAAAAAAAAAAATTTAAAAGACTGGGGATATACCACAAAGGAAAAAAATCTCTTCCAATAGAGTTATTCCCTGGAGCTGGCCAGAAATCAGAATGGGAGCCACCGTGGAGGTGTGAGTGCTTGGAAGGAGGAAAGAAAACCAGCTACTACCACCTGGCCTTCACATGCCCAGCTGGCCACCATGAGCCAGACCTCAGCCAGGGACTCTGCCAAGGGAATCTGCCAAGGGCGGGGGTGGTTGTCTTGGGATAAATCTGTCCCTAATTGCTTCTGGCTCAAGAGAGCCCGTTGCTTTTCTACAGAGATTGGGGGATCAGATATCTAAGCAGGGTATGCCTCACTATTGTTGAATTTTCTATCTTCATCCATTTTTTGATCCTTCCTCTACCTTGTTCAGTTCTTATCTTGAGGTAATTTTAATTTACAGAGAAACTGTCAATACAGTAGCGTTCCCATCTACCTTTCACCCAGTTTCCCCAATGTTAATTTTATATAGCATGGTATATTTGCCAAAACTAAGAAATCATCCTTGTTGGGAGGCTGAGGCAGGCAGATCACAAACTTGAGACCACTCTAGGCAATATCCACAGAGTTGTGGACACTGGTCATCCACACACAGGAGACTGAATCTAGATCTGTACCTTCCACAATACACTAAAATAAAATGGAAATGAATCAAAGACCTAGATATTAAAACAGAAACATTTTATCTGCTGGAAGATAAAATAGGCAAAACTCTCAAAGACATAGACATAGGCAAGGATTTTCTGAACAGAACCCCAGCTGCACAAGAAATAACACAGATTCAACAAATGGGATTATATCAAATTAAAAATCTTCTGCACAAAGATAACAACCAACAGCATAAAGAGAAACAAAATGAAAAAAAAAAAATTGCCAACTATTCCTCAGATGGAAGACTACTGTCCAGAATATATTAAAAAAAAACTAAAAAAAAAAAAAAATATTAGACTCCTCCCAAATAAAAAACCCACTCAGAAAATGGGCAAGTGAAAAGAAAAGATACTTCCCTGAAGAAGAAATATAAATGGCCAATAAGTACATGAAATTATGTTCAACATCTTGGGGCATCAGGAAAATGCAAATCAAAACAACACTGAGATTCTATATTCCTCCAGAAAGAAAGGCCACCATAAAGAACACAAAAAAGGCACCTTCTTCAGTGTTGGCAGGAACGTGAACTGCTACAATCACTATGGAAATCATTATGGAGACGCCCCAGAAAACTGAAATCATAAATTTCATTCGACGCAGTTAATCTCTTTCACAATGTCTCCTTGAAAGAGTTAAAAATGTCACCTTTCAGTGACACACACAAACCCGTGTTTAGAGCAGCACAACTCATAATAACGTAATATTGGAAGTGGCCTACGTGTCCGCCACCAAATGAATAAATAAAGGAAACATGGTATACAAACACAATGGAGTGCTACCTTACCACAAAAAAAGATAAATCTGAGTGACCTGGAGGAAAACCCACGCACCCTGAAACCACAATGCTTAGCGAAATAAACATAGAAGGCTAAATATCACATGGTGTCTTTGAGAACACCAAAGTATAAATAATGTAAGGAGCCAAATAAAAGACACATGAGAGGAAACGGGGGCAGACCTTCTGAATGAGAGAGGGATCTAGGGATCCAGACGGGGGAAGGAATACGAAGGATGGAGATGCAATACATGCACACAGCAGCTGCCCAAGAGGAGTATTGCTTGTTGTCACAAATATGTACTAATAAAACTGGGGCTTGGGAACATAGCTCATAGGTACAGCACCCCTGGTTGGATCTACTAAAACACAAACAAGACAAAAAGAAAATAAATTAACATTAATGGGTTACAAGTAATTCAACTTCAGGCTTGTTTTCTTCCATCAGGTTTTCCTCTAATGTCCTTTTCCAGGATCCGATCCAGGATGGCCCACAGCATTTAGCTTCCTTCTACCTTCTAAAATTGAAATCTCCTTTTGAAAACTCCAGCCTGTCTCCATCATGCTTCAAGGCAAAAGGAAAGGGCATCTGGGTTATTATCTGACCTTGCTTTGGAACAGGAGAACTCTGCGCAGGAACAGGGACAAGAATAAGACAACGTCACAGAGAAGGGGAGCCAAGGGAGGGCACACTCTGTGCCACCCTTCACATGGAAACCAGCTTTTTTAGGGAGCTTTCTCTGCCCCAATCTCAGGGATCCCTCCTGTACATAGGTTGTTCCATAGTATAAAAGCTTTCAGAGATGCTGGTGTGGCAGAGCTGCAAGGATGGGAGACTGGAGCCCTAAATAGGACCTTTCCCTGGGACAGACATCCTAGGCCAGAATTTGGCCCAGAACTTTAAAATCCAGCCCCTATTTCTGAGCACATAGCATTCTGCAATAAACAATAAGGAAAGAGAAGCTGAGACAAGGCTATGTCTCAGCAGAATTGTTTCCAAATAAAGTGTTCTCTCCCCCTCAAACTCCCTGGGCATGCCTACTGCGCTTAAAAACCACTAAATATCTCCTCTTGTTTATGACACAGATACACCACACCACCCTCTCCCTCTTAGCCTTGCGTCTTGTATAGTGGTGAGTGAGCGGCGCTGAGTACAACTCACAGCAGGCTCGGGGGAGCCCGCACGATGGCTCTCCCTCCCAGGAAAAGCGATGCATGGTAATGACTTGGGTCTGCTATAGACACAAGATGCATGGGGAGAAGCTCTGGATTGGGGGCCTCAGAGTGGACTCAGGGTCCTGGACTTGGCTTGCTGGTCACCATAGACACAAGAGCAGTCAGAGAATTCATTGTGCTGCACCAACCCTGGGTCAGGACCTCATGAAACTCTCAACGAATTTATTTTGTGCTTTATATTTATGAGGGGCATAGGGAGCTGGAATTATATCCGGAGCAGGAGGTGGAGGAAGGGGAGTGGGTGGCCAAGGAAAGGTTAATGGATAAGGGTGGTGTGTCCCAGAGTGGAGGTCACAGGCAGCCTAGCTAATGGGTTTCACAGATATAAAACCTTTGTTCTCCATTCCCGCTAAACACAGGGACTTGGAAAGGGAAGTCCGCTTCCAATCCTAAAGACTGCAGCTAGATACAAGAAAAGAACCAAGGGAGGAGCCTAGAGGCCCCAATCATGTGTGCAAGGAGGGTGTAATCTTATCTTCCCAGAGAGCCTTCCTGTGTAGGGCTCTGCATCCTGGGGCTCCCACGCTGGGCGGCCGAGCCCAGGTGGGGAGGACAGCAGGGTGGGTGACTGTCAACGGACAGAGCTGTGACCTTCCTGTGTTAACAGTGGCAGCAGGAGCTCTGGCCCCATGAAAGTCTCCAGAAATGGTTTCTGAATGAAAGACAGATCCTCCGGACTCTACCACCTCCCCAAGGATGGCCATCTGTCCAAGGCAAGGGAAGGGATACGATGAACTTTGGAGGGCTCAGCCAGCTCTAACAAAGGATCAGCCACCGAAAGGACAGCCTGTCCTCACCTCCCTTGTCCCTCAATGGCAGGATCTGATTCCTGGGGGCTAGCCTCCTACCATATGGCAGTTACACAGCCTTTACCCAACACAACACAGCCTCCGAGTGCCTGCTCTCACTCACTGCTTCACATCCATGATCTCAACTCCTTCCACCAGGTGCCTGCCATCGACGAACTTGAGGGTCAGGGAATGTGAGAGTCCAAGGTCACAGAGCTGCCTGAAGATTCTCCTTTCTGGTCTCAGTGGTGGCCTAATTCAGGCCCTTCTTACTTCTCACAGGATCTTTCTCTGTCCATGTTATGCTGGCCACTCAACTCATGTCACTTCTGCTCTGAAGCAAATGTGGTTTCGACCATGGCCCTCCCAGTATAAGATCAATTTCCTTGGGGACCTCTAAGGCCTCTACCAGTTGAGTTAGTTCCCCTATGTCCCGGCCTCCTCTCTCAGGGAACCAGATGTCATACTTGATCTTCAACTCTTAAACTGAACAGACTCTCACTTATATCCACATACTTAGGGGGTTCAGGCCTGCCTTTAGGTAGTTTTTATTCGCTTTTCAGGTTCCTCTAGGACAATGACCCTTCCAGGAAGGCCTTCCTGACTTTCTAGCAGGAGTGGAGTGGCAATGAGTTCCCATAGCACTGACTTCTCTCTCGTGACTTGTCCTGGTTTACTGTCTAAAGCCACCTTGTGGAGGAACACTTGGCTTTGGACAGCTGGCACCTGGTACCGAGGCTGGCACAGATCGGACAGTAAATACATGTTGGAAGTACAGGACGGATTCTTGACACCTTAGCACCTGCAGTTGAACATACCTTCTTTCTTCCTTGCCAGACAGGTGGGGCCAATTGTCTTGCACTCTGCTCTCTAGAGGGTGCAGAATGGAATCAGGCAGCAGCCTGCACGGACTGAAGGGAAGCGAGGGCCTCACATCATCTCACTGAGTCAGTAGGGCACTTCAAGCTCAGGAGGAGGACACCAGGGAGGCCTGGCAGGGACGCAGACCAGGAGATCTTTCCTGCTAAGCAGGAAGCAGGGTGGAGCACAGGGGTAGAGCTTCCTGAGGAATGGGAGGGAGGAAATCGAGCTCCATGTGCCCATGTGCTGCCAGGTCAGCCCAGCTTGGCACTCAGCCCAGTGGAGCAGGGCTTCCTACCCTGCAGGAAGATGCCTGAAGATGCTTGTCTTAGTTACTTTTTCCTCATTGCTGGAATAAAATACCCAATACCCAAAATTAAGAAAGGAAAGGTTTAGCTCAAAGTTAATGGATGTTTCAGTCCATACTAAGCTGGCTCCAAGGCAGAGTGGCATACAGAAGAGGGCAGTGGTTCATAGTGGTAGAAAACAGCAAAGAGCAAAGGGAGGAGCCACAGCTGCAGCAGCTAGAAAGCCTCCCCTTCTTACATCAGTATGCAGATTATCTGCTCCATTGCAGATGTAGCACTCATACCCATAATCCTAGCATCAGATCAAGAACTAATCATGAACTCTAGAAACCATCCCATGTCTGCATGAGGCTTTGGGGGGATGACTGGACACAACCCATAATAATGCTCTCTCCTTAGGCATCAACCAGAGGGCCTAGGGGCATGTTAGGAGGTTATGTGATGATCTGCAGTTCGTACAAGAGCACTGGTCAGGAAGCCCCACTCAAAACAGCACAGAGCCCCAGAATGGTATCTTACTCATCTTGGGTGTGCAGAAGGGGGAAAAGGATACTCAGCCAAGGCAGGCCATGTGGGTCCCAAGAAATGCTGGGTCCTTGGAGAGAGTGGAGGCTGGCCAGCCAGGTGGAACTGCAGAAAACCCAGAATGCTCTTTCATTCTTCAAGGATTCCCTTCCTGGTCCTTAGCTTCTTGTCAAAAGGTCATTTCCTCAGTGACCGTTTCCCTAAGTCCTTAGACTACATCAATGTTCCCATTGTGTCCCTTCTCTAAATACAGCCATCCTATTTCCCCTTACTTTCCCACTGGGCTGGAAGCTGCACTGGAGTAGAGGCTGTACTTCGCTCCCGCTCACATCCCCACCATCCTAAATACACAGCAGATGCCCAAGAAACATGGGTGAGTACGTGACTACGTGGAGTAACCTGATGATGATGGGGAAGGGAATCTCACAATGGTAGTTAAATCTGGGCCAAGGATAGGGTGGAGAATGCCAGTGTCAGCCCTTGCTTGATACATTAAAAAAAAAAAAAAAAACTGAGGAATTATCTGCAAGTCTAGCTCATACCCTGCCTTAGTTTCTTCCACATGGGCCCAGCCAAGTAACAGGACTGGTTCAACCATGCCAAATCTTACATGTCCAAAGCCCTAGGCTCGCTGGAGTATCAGGGAGAGGTTGCCCCAAAGGAGGGAAGACAGTCTCTATCATCAGGAAGTTCACAGGCATGGGTGAAGGTGCCCACAGAAACTTCCTAGGCTGATGGGAGAAAGGGCGCCTGCAAGGGTGACAGAGGCTCAAGAGAGATGTCGCCACCAAAGCTAACACTTCAGGGACATTCCCCATGAGCCTCGCGTCGCTCCAGCATTTCACGTGTGCCAGCTTATTTTATTTTCATAAAACCTCATGAGGTAATGTTCCTTGTTTTATAGGTGACAGCACTGAGGGAGAAGGAAGGGAAGGTGGTTGCCTTAATCACACTGCCAAGAAGTGGAGTGACTCACACTGGTGGCCACAGAGCCAATGTTCCTAACACTACCCACGGCATCTCTGGTACAGTAACGTACATAACTGGCAAGGAGACCATTGCGAAGGGGCTTAAGTGAAGTGTAATCATCAGTGTTCTGGAGGGGGAGAGTGCTTGGCTCGGGAAGACAGGCTTAGCGCAGGAGCAGAGGATACCCCGGCTGGAGGAGACATACAAACAATGACCAGGACAGCAGAAGAAATGCTGCTTTCCACACAGCCAAAAAGCATTGGGATAGAGGGCCAGCGAGATAGCTCAGTGGACTAAGCACCTGCTTCGGCAAGCACAGGGACCAGGGTTTGATCCCTGGTCCTACATGCCACACTGGCCCTGCCCCCGGAGCATGCTGAGCTGGTTACTGAGTCTGGGCGTGGTGGTGCATGCCTGTGATCCCAGCCCTGGCAGGGATGAAATCAGGAAGATCACTATGAGTCTGAGCTATAAGGTAAGACTCTGTACCAAATACATAAAATGGAAAAAAAAATTGAATTGGGATGGGAATTCTTCCTTTTTCCCTTGGCTGGAAGACAGTGGCTATGCTAGAGGACAGTCTTTAACCTGAATCTAGTGCACCTCCCACTAATGCAGCCCCCTTGCCGTGACAGTGTGAGCGGCTGCTTCAGCCTGAACCTTCCCAGTCTCCAACCTGTCCGTAGCTTTATCAAAAGCCTGGTGTGGCCTGGAGAGGAGGGACCTGCTGAGTAGAAATGGCCCACCAGCCCGTGAGGGGGTTTCAAGGAAGTACTTGAAGAATGGGGGCAATTGAGTCGGAGAATGAGGAGAGAGTGGGGTATGACCTCTTAGGATTGTAGTTACTGAGAAAAGTTCAACTGAGTGGAAGAGGTTCACTGGGAGAAGAGGCAAAGGAGTGCTTGATTCTAAGCATGAGTCCAGGCAAAGCACCTTATGTGACTTTTATGTCCCCATGCCTAGTCCAGTAGTAGGGCCCACAGAAGAACCTGACAAAATTGAGCTTAAATGAGCAAGCTCTGTGGCAGAGGCAGAACACAGCTGGGCCTGGGACTGCTTGAGATATCAGTCTTGGGAACCAGGAGGCTCTTTAATGGGGAGACTGGGGATTTGGGAGGTGTGCTGAGACGTATCAGTCCCCAGATTGGTGGGTCCAGTGGTCCTCACTAGTGGCTGCAATGAGCTGCTCCGTGGTTGGATATGCAGTTAGCACCGGAGGCATGAGCAGTCCTCAATGTGCACTGCTATGTCTCCTGGCCTCCTTCAGGCCAGTTCTCTGCTGGTTCAGCAGGTTTCTGTGCTGGACAGATCCCAGTTCCAGGGTGGAAGCCTGCATAGGCAAGGTTAGCTAAAGAAAGTGCCGCTCTCCTCCCTACCGCTGCCCTTCCCTCACCTTGCTTTACCCACTTCTCACGTGTCATAAGGGAAACCACCTCTGAGTCTTGCTTGTCCCCTGGCCTGCAAGGGGGACACTTGCACTCTCCTCCTCCAGAACACTTCCTCTTCTCTCCTGCCTTTTAGAGTAACCCCGTAGGGCCAGTACTATAAAGGCTCCACATTAGCCTCCGCTCACAGTCTGGACTACTCCAGCTTTGCCTGCCATTACTGGTCCTGGGATACCTCAAAATCAGTCTCAACATCAACCTTTCTATAAACTGGCTCCTGATGCTCTCTTCTTGTAGCCTCCTACAGACCCCACATAGCTTAGGGCTTTCTACAAACTCTTCATTACAGCAGGCATCTCCTCTCTCTCCTGAGATGTCCTGAAAGGACTAACCCTATTGAGGCTTCAGAGTGAACAAGGGAGGCAAAAATGAACCCTTTCCTGCATGATGTCCCCTATAGGATGGGGCTAAGAACTTCCTGTGCCCAGAATGGCCTTGTGAGCCATAGACAAGGCTTGGAAGATCCACTGCCCCTGCACCCCCAGTCTCCAGGCAGACCCCTGGGCACTTAGCTGTTGGCAGCTGTTGTTCTCCAGAAAGATCAGTGTACTAAGCCTCTTCCTCCCTGCACTGATGTTGGTCCCACTACCCTGACCCCCTGGCCTGAAACCAGAGGCTTAATACCTGCTCTTAACACATCACCATCCTATGAGTGTTCTGTGGCTCTAGACCCATCTACCCTCCTTGCAGTTGTATCTGAAGCAGAGGAAGGAGGGACAGGCACAGTCCATGGATGTGACAGTGGCTCGGACTAGGAAGGGGGTGCACTGGGGACACTGGAGAGCCTCACTCTGCTGGAGGCTCAGAGTCAAACTATGTACTGAGACACAGGCCAAACTGCCTCCCTCCCATGGTATCAGTAGAGATGTTGGGAAACAAACCACACAAATGTCCTCAAGTATGGTGTCAGGCCATGAGACAGAAGCTAAGAGAACTTCTGAGAAAAGGAGCAATCAAGAGACGGGGGCCCACAGGGAAAGGCCACTGACATTTGGATAAACTCTCTGTTCTGGATCTGGTTTTCGGTCCTCTGACTCATCTGTGTCTAGCCACTGCCTCAGGGCCTGACTAATTGGCGAACAGTTAAATAGGGCTAAAGAAAAGAGGGATAGATACTATAGAGCCCCAGGTTTCCAGGGCTTGGAGGGAAAGCAGATGTCTTAATCTACAGTCCATACTAGTCGCCCCCAGGGAGAGGAAGTTGTCTGTGACCTGGAGTGGATTGTGGACCACATTGGGCATTCCCACGACTGACAGGTTTGTGGGGCTGATGGATGACTGAAGCCTGCAGCTGGAGTTAGGCTGGGGGCTGGAAAAGGATCTGTGGCCTAAGACCCCATGAAGCTAGAGACAGGCAGCTGTAAATAAATCTCTCTCCTATCCCAACTTGTTGGGTATAGTCCCTACTCTTCCCCAGATATAAACATTCCCAACTTCCAGACAGCACCACTCCTCAGGGGCTGGGGCCATTTAAGACAGGGCTTGGGGATGGCTTTGATGAGGGCACCCTGGCAGGCCTAACAATGTCCAGACAACCCTAGTAATCAAAGAATTTCCAATGAGATGTAACTGGGAGGGGACACAGCCACAAACTGAGTAACACATATGGAAGAGACAGGAGAGGGCCACCAACCACATCCTGATCATCCTTGACCTGACCCTGGTATAACAGAACTGGGGAAAGAAGCAGGAAGAAAGGGGGTGCAGAAGGAGATGCTGCACCCAAGGTGGAGCCCAGGCTGAGCTCTGGGCTCCTACCAGAGAGCCTACTTAGCAGGCTGCATAGCTGCAGCAATTTGCATACATCTGCATACATTCACACACACTTAGTTTTTGTCCCAGTGCCAACTGAGCTCCCTACACCCTCTCTATGCCAGGGAGGTCCCAGGACTATTTACTGCAATGCGTGAAGTAGGGAGTGTGTGCAAACAGCCCTTCCCTCCTCACCTCTGGACAGAGACCCTCTGAGTACCCAGCTCCTTATCCTCCTTAGTAGACCAATGAATGGCTGCAGGGCAGCAGTAGCAATTGCTGTGCCCCCCTGCCCATCTCCCCAAGGTGACCTCACTAGGCACTGAAGAAAGTCAGTGTCAGGCAGCAGAGTGAAGCCTTGGAGTTCTCTGAACCCAACAGAGCAGAAAAAACAGGGTCATTCAGTCACACAGCCAACAGCAATGCCAGCTTGGTGACACTGCCAGTCTAAGGGCCAGGAATTCAGCAGGGAAGAAAACAGCCCCCACACTGTATTCTCATAGATGTGCTGCAGTTAGCGGGGAGAGAGGTGACATGACAGTGCTAAGGACGCAGGAAAGTAAGGTCAGAGGAGGGCAGAGGGAGCGTCAGGTGGGAACAAGTTGCCACTGGGAAGCCGGTCTCCCCAGTCACTGCTAAGTGTGGAGGCAGAGGTACAGCCAGCACAAGCGACCTCCTCCTGCCTGCCCTCCTTCCCCTTAAACTCTTCAGGAGGCCTTGCTGACTCAGCTGAAGGGGGCCCTGCCTGCCGGCTGTGACCAGAAGCTCCGACTGCTGGAACTGGCAGGGTCTTGCCCAACTCGGGGCTCCCTCAGCTGGGCGTGGGCAGCACACCTCGCGCAGTCATTAACACCAGTGTCAGAAAAAGCAAGCGCAGGGTGGTGCCAGAGGCAGGAAGTGTGGGAGTGGCTGGAAGTTTCTGGAGAGATGGAAATGTTCTAGATCATGATTGGGGTGGCAGTTAAACAACAGGCATGCATTTGTCGAAAACTCGCTGAATTTCATTATACCTCAATAAAGCTGCCAAAGAGGGAAAGGAAGCCTGGCAACACTGCCTCACTGGGGAGATTTCAGGTGACTGGAGAGGTGGTGCAGGGCCTTGGGGAGGGCACAGGCTGGGTCAAGGGGCCGTGCAGGCTTTCCTACCCTCATCATGCAATGCTAGGAGCCCCTCTACCTGTGCCTCCTCCAACCTCACTTTGGGGATCTGAGAAAGGAATAGAATAATGACTTCCTAGTGGTTGTGAGGAGCAAGTCACACAGTGTGTGCTCAGGTAATAGCAGTGGATATCTTACCCTCACTGGGCAGGCATTTTAAATGCTTTGTACATACTAACTACTTCTTAAACATCAGTCAATATGGTACAATTATCGCTGTCTTCATTTTACAGATGAGAAAACCAAGACACAGACCAATTTCCTTTTCTTTTTTTCCAATTTCCTTTTCTTTGTGTCTGTAAAATGGAAAATTTCAACATTTTTCTGTTCTTTCCTTTCTTTTTTTCTTTTTTCTTTTCTTTTCTTTTCTTTTTTTTTTTTTTTT
>NDGN010840930.1:0-10128 GCA_002564285.1 Tympanoctomys barrerae | reverse complement strand
CAAGAGCTGGGATTACAGGCACACACCACCACGCCCAGTCTCAATTGCTGTTTCAGTGTGCCCTGGGGGTGGGGCCCGCATGGCAGGCTGGATGATTGAACCCCCAGCCCCTTCACCTGTGTGCAGGTGCTCTAGTCCACTGAGCTATTTGGCTGGCCCTTATATCCTGATTTCTTTACTTCCAGTTTTGCACTTCCTTAGTTATCTTTCCTGTAAAGTTGGAGTACTATTTAGCCCATCTATAGATATCTTTACTTTAAGCATTTTTTTTGAAATTTTTCTTTCATGCCTTCCTGTAATTTTTTAAAATATCATCTTCTAGATTCCATTCTTTAGCACTACACATTTAAAAATACTCTTATTTTAATTTATTCTAGATGCCCCCATTATCTTTTATTTCTTGAGTGGGAATGCTCTCAATGGTGGTGTCAAATAACAATCTCTGGGTGGTAGAGTGGTCTGAGTGTTTTGTAATGTTTGACTCTTTCCTTGGTAATATTTTACTTTGTGTTTATCATATTAAAAACTTCTCATTGTCCTGGTTTATGGAAGTATCCAGTGTGGCATTTTCCTTATTTCTTTGTAGGATTAGCAAACAGATTTGCATCCTCACACATAATAGGACCTGTAGTCTCAAAACTACTGATAGTAAGACTCCAACCTGCTGTTTCAAGTAACTGTGAGGTAATTTGGTCATTCAGTAAATAGCAGATTGAGGCATAAATATTGTTATATTCCTCTTCACAAACACAAATGCACATATACAACACATATATAACTGCAATAGCAGATGGCAAATCACAAAGAAAGCAAGTAAAATATCCCTAACCAGTACCCATCTGATATGTGACTTATTTCTCCAACAAAAAGAAAATGTTTCTAACGTCCCTTAAACTAATTAGCAAAGCTCTCTGGTGAATATTTTTATTTGTGAAGTACTCAGCACCTGTCCCTAAAACCATGCATTCTGATGGAGACATTTCAAACACAGAATGATCATCCCTGTCCCTACAACTGTCCTCTTCAGGGTTTCAATCCGCACCGGTCGGCTCCGTACCACTGCACCCTGGTCAGCAGCCGCGGTCAGCAGCCGCGGTCAGCACCACCCGCCAGGCACCGCAGGACCCCATGAGAGGCCTGCTGCATACAATACTCTGCTGCAATGTGGTGCTTAGAGCAAAGAGGCCTGATGCAAACCAAGCGTCATCCAGGAAAGCATGCGCCTCACACCATGGACAGGGACGTTCTGACTCTGCCACCGTGCTCATGGGATGTATTTTGCAGCTCCTGGACGACTCCGCATTCTCAGTCACCTATTATGTTTCAATATGCACAGAAGTACTCAGTACAAGGATCCTCCATTCTGTAATAGTATGATTAATTTTTTTAGGCCTAAATTTAGGGAGTGTGTGTATCCCTTATGCATTTAATTTTACAACTTTCCCTACATGATGTCCAAGTGGTGGGGTTTTTTTTTTAGAAAATTCATTCTGCCATCTGGGTGAGCAGATGGGTAAATTGGATGAAACATCTAACATTACTCCACTCATTAGGCCATGTTTCCCAGTCAGCAACGCTGTCCTGAAACTATTTCGAGCTTCAGCTCCAGCTTCTATTCTTTCTCCACCATTGCCCTACTTTCTCCCTTTTCCCAAGCTTCGCAAGCAGTCGCTACTACCAACCAAGGAAATTGCAACTGAAGAGAAAAGCTTGTTTTGAAGAAACAGCGATTTATGAAATGGTGCCCTGTGGCCTGGGACAGTAAAGGCTCCCGGTGACCTTACATCTCTTTGGGGCAGCAAGTTATGCAGAGAAAAAGGCCGCTTTGTTGCATTTCTGGCGCTGCCCCCTCTCCTGGTCTTGGATGTGCCATAACTAACTTTAAGTGATCGAATTTCATGGCACGAACAGTGAGATCATAACGGGTCTTCAGCAACAGTGAAAATTAGAAGCAGCTAGGCATCATGGGTAATTACGGGAGAGGAAGAGAGCGAGACTGGGGAGAAGTGGCTTCAAAGGCAGAAAGCTCTTCGTCTTTCAACCATGAGTCCAGGGAAATGCAAATAAAATGACATTTTAGGGAATTATCCAATCACAATTGGCTTTGACCACGACCAGCATTTACACACTTGTACCAGGCAATGTTCAAAGGCATTTGACTAGTGATTAGTCTCTGAAGCCATCCTGGCAAGTATGATAATGAGTGTTGGTATTATCATTATTATTATCGCTAAACTTGAAAAGTCTAAGTGAGCTTTAAAAATCTCAGCTGCCACAATCCCCAACAAATTCGGACGTGGGGAAGAGCATGTCATCAGATTATCTTCCCTGCAAAGTTCTTGGGGGACAAGGCAATCCCCTGGGATATCTGTGACTCCAGGTTTTGATGAATGAATTATCTCCCTAGGGATGAGTTTAACAGGCCTGAAAGACATTTTTTTTAAAATGATTTTTGTGTCAACACTATAACATCCCCTATGTATGTATGTATTTAAACTGGAAAATTGTGTGTATTTCCCTTTCTACAATTACCCAAAAGAAAGCTAGTGCCTCTATCTCTTCTCTGCTGTGTCCCTTTGCAGCTGATGTGCCCCTTGCATCTCTGAACCTTCCCTCCGCATTCTGAACTTTCTACTATATCTTTATATCCACTTACTTACTCATACAATGAAGAAATTGTCTGAGAAATTGGTTTTCTGAATATACTTAACCCACATTTGCTTTTAACAAGTGGATATTTAAAATTTAAAAAGGAAATCATGAATTTTGATGTCACCAAAAAATCCAGAAAAATACAAGTGGTTGCCAATTATTTTTTTGGTAAAATAATATGTATAACATAAAAGTTAGCCTCATTCTGTAGGTAGATGCCCACTAATGGTTTGCTACAGGCCAGCCTCTTAAATCAGCTATTCTTGGGTCTTCGCTCAAGACTCAAAGATGCTCTACACCTTGAGACCATCATGGTAAGTGAAGTAAATCTGACACACAAGACGAAGTATCATATGGCTTCTCTATATGAGAACTTCAAGACATAAAGAGCAAAACAAAAAGTAGGAAACAGAGAGAGGCTGAGTTACTTTTCTGGCTGCTGAGACACAATACCTAACACCCAAAGTTAAGGGACAAAAGGTCTGTTGAGCTCAGTTTGTACAGGTTCACTTCATAGTTGGCTGGCTCCCAGGCAGGGTGGCATCGAGGCAGGGCATTGCAGAGGGTACAGTGCATGGCAGACAGAGGGAAGGAAGCAAGCAAGTGACAAGTGGGGACACTTGACCCTCTTTCTGTCCCTGATACCTTTCTTTTTTATGGTTTTTTTTTCTTAGTACAGGGTCTACAGGGTCTCATTACACAGATCAGACTCGTAGTGATCCTCCTGTTTGCTTCCCAAGCACTGGGATTACAGGTGCACACCACCATGCACAGTCTCCATTGTGGTCTCAGCACCACCTGGGGGCGGGGCTGACTGCAGGCTGGGGATTGAACCCCGGCCCCATGTCTGCCTAAGCAGGTGCTTTAATCCACTGAGCTATCTGGCCAGCCCTGTCTTATCTAGGTTACTCCCCTTTATGGTGGGTAGTACTGACAGCCAATTTTGGGCAGCCTTTATCCTAGCCTGACCCCATGAATCAATCCCAGAAGCATATCCTTGATCCCAGGATCATGTACTGGGATCCATCCACCTTTAAAAAGCCTGCCCTATGCCTGCATGAGGCTTTGAGAGACATCTAATCCAAGCTATAACAGAAAGCTAGATATTTTGCAAATGGGAAAGAGACCAAGAAATACAGGAAGGGGAATGGAGTTTATAAAACAATTAAGATGTGTTTAGGTTTTTTTTGGTACTGAGATCTGACTCATGGCCTCCCTCTTGCAAGGCCGGAGCTGAGCGCCTGGGCCACATCCATGGCCCAAAGATGTGTTAGGTGTGTGCACCAGCACCCCACAGTGAATGTAACCAATACGCCACATAATACGCACCAATGATTCCAATGAAAAGATACTATTCAAAATCCCTGTGCAAAGAAGAGAAAGCTTCTGCCTTGATCTGGTTTTTTCTCCTCTTTGAGAATAAAGGAGGAGAAAGGACAAATCCATCAGCAAGTGTAGGCCAGAGAATCGCATTTCTTAGACACCAGTCAGCTGCACCCTGTGACGCTGTCCTCCGTGTCTTTCCTGGGGGCTTGCTTGGGCAGTGCTGAGCTCTGGGGCTCCCCCTGGGACAGCTACTTGCATGAGTGGATTTCTTTTCTGATTGAGAATTCCCAAAACACTAGAGATGCTGGAGTGAGGTGCATGCACAAGGGACCTTTAGCTCAGAAAATACCAGCCTAACAAAGCCACCAAAGAGGTCTCTCATCCGAGTAGGTGAGGAATCGTGTATGTTACGGTTTGATTTCAAGCTACTAGAATCCTATTCAAAAGGCAAGATTTCCATTTTGTTGTGAAAAACTCCATGCCTGTTCTTTCACTGTTGAAAAATATACACAGAAAATAAGTACATACAAAAACTATGCTGACCTAGATAACTGATTGGCTTGTCTTCTACAAATGGGATTTCAAATAGCTGATGAAGAAAGGAGGGTTTCCTAGAGGCCTCCATGTCATAAAAGAAACTCTTCAGAAACCTAAAGTGGCAGACATATTTAAGGTAATTACCTATGAATGGACTTGGGTTGCCACCACCAATTTTATTCTTGCTTCTCTAAATTGCTTTCTTGCTGTTTTTTTCAGAGCATGAAATCAACCTTTGGGTTGTTGCAAGGTCCTGCCCAGCATAGCGACACCTGGCCCAGAGCTATAATTGGTTTACATACAGGGCAGATTCTGAGCACTCTGTCTTTTCCTTCATGAAGAGACTTGGATTCTTATAGCAGGCTTGAAACACAGAAGGGGGCACCTTGCAGAAAAAGTGTCAGCTTAAATAAAATTTCTCGAGAAGGCAAGGGGCACAGAGAGCAAGGTCACCCGCGTTTGGGGTCTGAGGGGCATCAGGGAAGCATCTGGAACATGGTGTGAGATTCAGGTTTATTGCTTCACTGTTCCCAACATACTCTTCCTCCTACCCTCTGGGATACTGGAGCCTGATTCTGTCCACAGAGTTCCGTCACTGGCTGGCCCAGTGCTGGATGCTGTGGGTCGAGGGGCTCAGTAGAGCTTTCTCACTCTCAGTCTCCTCTGCTTACCTCACTGGGCTTCAGCAGAGTGTGTAATTCTTGGCCTTCAGTCTGGGGGTGGAAGAAGTGGGCACCATATGGAGCCCTTACCTGTGGGAGCTTCCCCCAGGCCACCCTGCCAGGGGACCTCACGATAAAACACTGGCCATGGGGTGCTTTATCATGACCAGCTTCCCAGGCACTCTCCCCCGATTTCTACAGCCTCTCAGGTTGTAAGGCACAGAGCCTCAGAAGAAAAGCCTTCCCGCTGAACTCCATAGGAAAGGTTTCCAGCAAACCTCAAGAGCTGGACCCCAGGGAACATGCAAACAAAGCGTAGAGACCATGATGTGCGCATCACTCCAGAGTCCAGAGGAGCCTTTGCCAGGGTGCATCACCTCAGCCCCAGGAATGATGAGCCCTGGTATCTTACATATTCTTTTGTTGCTTTTGGTTTTTTCCCAGTACCAGTGATTGAAGTTGGGACCTTGTACTTGCCAGGCAGATGCTTATGCGGCTGAGCTACATCCCTGGCCATGTATTTTATGCATTCTTATACTAACCACGCCCTCACTTTGAAGCCTTCTATTAGGTCCTTATGTTCAACTTCCCTATTCAGTTTTTGTTTGTTCTTACTGTTTTCTTTCTCTGATTGGACCTTAGCTACCATATCCCTTAATGGGAAGAAGAGAGAGTGGTTCTTTGAAGTTCATAAAAATAGGTTTGCTTTGCTCCTAACCATTCCTTTCCTGTTTGCCCACCTCCCAAATATCACCTTGTTCTGCTGTCCATATGTGACTTCCCACTGGACAATGGTCTATCTCTCAGTCCCAGGATGTTCCTAAATCTGCCGTCTTAGACACACCTATAGGGGTAGAAGTGAATAAACGCCACTCTAATTCCTTTAGGAAATCTACCGAAGTGAAGCCCGTGCCTTGACCTTTAATAAATATCCCAACTTGGTGTTTTACTAGAGACTTGGATAGGATTCTAATTTAATCTAAATCAAAAATTGCCAAGATAGTGAACATCTGTGAAGATCACACTGAGAAACAGAAAATAGAGCCAGCCAAATAGCTTAGCCAATTAAGCTCCTGCAAGCAGGCACAGGGGCCTGGGGGTTATGCCCCTGGGCCTGCCCTGCAGCCTCGCCCCCCCCCCAGGTGCTCTGAGATGGCAATTGAGACAGGGCATGGTGGCCCGTGCCTGTAATCCCAGCTCTTGAGAGGCTGTAAATAGGCGGATCTGTAAGAGTCCGATCTAGTAATGAGGCCCTAAACACCCTGTATATCCTTCCCTAAAATACAAAATAAATAAGTAAAAATATAAATAAAATACTTGTGCAGAATGTGAAAGTCAGTTAAGAAATTTTTGAATTGCATTGGACAGTTTTATGCTTCATGGATTTTTTCTGGGGGGTAGAGGTTGATTTTGTTTTGGTGGTACCAAGGATTGAATTTAGGACCTTGCACTTGCCAGACAGGCGCTGATGCTGCTGAGTAGACCCGCAGCCCATATTAGACTGTCTCACATAGCCTGGTTTTGACAGTAGAATCCATCTGGATCATGGCACACAGAAAAAAACCAGTGCTCATTCTACAATTTTTCAGTCCATGGCCACAGTGGTGGCAAACTGACTCCCTTTGATGATTATAAATAAATACTCTGTAAGGCTTAGTTTCCTGTGTCCTAACATAGAAGCCACAATTAGAGATTTTTTTCAATGTACTCTACAGTCATTTCCTTAATCTGATTCTTCAGCTGCCTTTATTTTCTTGGGTTAAATAGAAGTATTCTCCACTTACTCCTCTAAATATCAGAATTTTTAAGCTGCTTGAAAAGTTTTCATCTGAAGAATTAAAATCCGAGCATAAAATGCAACACAAACTATTGTGCACTTTTGTCAACTAACAGAAATATATGGACATATTCTGTCTAAGAAGGAGGCTGTGAAAAGGCACAAAACTGTTTGTTTTATATTTGAAATTTCATTATTAAGAGGATAACATAAAATCACCTCCTAAAGTTGGCAAAAATATTGTACCAGCTAGGCAATGCTCAGAAATCTGCCGTATTTTTGTAGATCCCTTCATCAGCCTTAGAGGCTAAAGACAACGGTGCTTTTCCTCTTGAAACACTATAAATCTTGAGGAATAAAGGCCAGAGTTTAGGGCTGGGGAACGGGTGGGAGACAGATGAGGCTGGAATAGCAGACACAAAAAGCCTCGTGTGGATTAGAAAGCTGGAGTGAAGATGGCCTTGGGCCTGGGGCCTCTGAGCCAACCATGAGGGGCAGAGATGAAGGAGCCCATGAGATCAATCCTGGAAGATACTAAACTGCAAGCACATGGCTCTGAGGGCTGGATGCAGTGGTGGAGACATGGAAAGTACTGAAGAAAGTACTAAGACAGACATGGAGGGATTGGCCAGAGAACTGCAACTTTTTTTTAAAAAGTCATATATAGGATACACATAGGAAAGGAAAAGGTAAAATACAAACTGTCCTTTTTCACAGATTATCTGATCCTTTTCCCAGTCCCATCAGAAGCTCCCAGAACTAACAAGGAAATTCAGCCAAGTAGTAGGGTACAACATTAATAAACACACAGAGGAAAACTGTAGGGCTCACGTATATCAACAGTGACCTCACTGAGAAAGGAATCAGGGAAACAATCCATGAAAAATACATGCAACGTATTACCTAGGAATTAAGCTAACCAAGGAAGTGAAAGCCTTCTACAACAAAAACTGCAGTACTCTGAAAAAGGAGATTGAAGAGGACATCAGAAGATAGAAAGGCATTCCCTCTGGCTGGATAGGCAGAACTGATATTATCAAAACAGCTATATAACCAAAAATGATATATAGATTTAAAGCAATCCCAATCATAATACCAAAACCATTCTTCACATAACTAAGAAAAAAACCCTGAAATTTATATGGAACTAGAAGTATCCCACAAGAGCAAAGCACTTTGGGGAAACAAAAGCAAAGCAGGCAGTATATGACAATCCTAGATTTCAAGTTATATTTCAAGTTAACAGTGATAAAAGAACACGATATTGGCACAGAAACAGACATTTGGATAAATGGAACAGAATTAGGGATGAGATGGAACCCCAGGTACCTCAGGAACATGATCTTTGAAAAAGGGTCCAAAACCTAAGCTGGAGAAAAGATGGGCTCTAACAAATAGTGCTGGGAAAACTGGGTATACACACACACAGAATGAATCCAGTTTCGTATTTCTCAACCAGTGCTAAAATCAAGATGGATTAAATATATGTATATATAATCTGCTGGAAGAAAAAATAGTTCTACTCTTAAAGGCATAGGCATAAGCAAGGACTTTATGAACAGAACCCAGCTGCGCAAGGAATAACACTACAATCCGCCGTGAGATCGCATCAACTTAAAGGGCTGCATAGCAAGGGAAGCGACAGACAGAGCGAAGAGACAACCTACGGCACGGGAAAATTCTCCAGCTATTCCTTCGAGGACCAATACCTAGAATACATAAATAACTCAAAATAATTAGAGTTATCAACATAAAATACCCAGTACCTCCAAATTTAGCAAGTGACATGAATAGATACAACTTAAAAGAAATTAAAATAGTACATGGGAAAGTGCTTGGCATCTTTGATCCTTAAGAGAAATGCAAATCAAAATGAACAGATTAAAGAATGGATATCATCATAAACTCAAAGGCTGGTGAGGTTGTGGGGACAAAGAAACTCCTCTACATTACTGGTGGGTGTGTAAACTAGTACGATCCTTATGGAAATTAGCGGAGATTCCCCAGAAAACTACCAAGAGCGGCTCTATTGGATTCGGATTTATCCCTTGAGGGTGCCTTCCTGAAAGAGTTAGGACATCCCAGGGCAGTGATGCTCGTGCCCAAGCTCACAGCACACAGTGCGTGGTAGCTGGGTCTTAGCAGCAGACCGCATTCCCGTCTGCAGATGAATGGAGAAGGCGGTGTGGGCTGCGTACACAACAGAGTACTGCGAAGTCATCAAGAAGGAAAAACGTGCATCATTCGTAGGAAAACTGATGCACGCTGACTCCACAATCCTACGAGAAATAAATCAGAAGCTTAAACATTATATCATTTATAGGAGAAGCCCAGAGTATCTATAATCTAGAAGCAAAATAAAAGATGATATAAAACATCTTTATGTAAAGACAATATAAAGGGAAGTGGAGCGAGGAGGAAGGGGAGGGAGGTAAAGCGTTAACATGCAGTGCTTGTGTGTGCAAGTCCCCTTCAGTGTGTTACTATTGCCAGCCCCTAGTGACCTAAAGGAAAAAGAAACATGCGCAGATAAGTCATTTATATGTTCGGAAGTCAAGTTGCTCGAAAGGCAATTGAATAATTGTAAAAACTAATTATAAATGATCCTATGAAAACACAGTGAAGCGCTCGCGGTCTCTTGCCGGGGTTGCTGCACATCTTCCTGGGCTGTGTAGCTCTGGGTTCTGGTGCTTCTTAGGGCTCACATCTGTACCCAAAGCACACCCTCCCTCCCAGCTTCCTGACCCGTGTCTGCAAATGCCTTTGCAAATGATCTCTGTGTGCATCTATTGACACCTGCATGTTCATTGTCAAATATGCCTCCAGAACAAGAATTTGGATTGTCTCCTTCCAATAACCAACAGAACAAGACTGAACCACCAGCAACATAACCAAACTGGGATAGCTCATTGTATGAGTCTCTTCAGCTTCCTGGCTCCACCTGGCTTGATTCGTTGTATTATCTTTCTTGCCCTTTGAGAAAATGTGGTCCAAAGGCAAGCCAAATAGCTCAGCAGATCAAAGCATCTGTAAGCAGGCACAGGTGCTGTGGGTTCGATCCCCCAGCCCGCCGCGCCAGCTCCACCTCTGGGGCATGCTGAGAGGGCAATAGAGACTGGGTGTGGTGGCACATGCCTGTAATCCCAGCTCTTGGGAGGCTGTAAACAGGAGGAT
>NDGN010840199.1:0-12590 GCA_002564285.1 Tympanoctomys barrerae | reverse complement strand
TCTTGATTTGCATGATTTTGTGGGGTTTTCTGGGTCGAGAGAGTAGCGAACCATTTTCACAGGCCACCTAGGGCTGCTCACAGGAAGAGAGACTTTTTTGGTTTTAATGTTTTTCCACTTATGATCTCTGGGTTTATATTATGCTGAAAAGATGATTACTTACGTTGCTTTAAATAGATTCTCCCAAGTTCTCTTCTAAGCGTGTTTATGATTTCATTTGTTTACTATTTGGAATACCTGTATATGTTTGGATTTTGATACTCTTTGTTCCATTGAAATAACTCTGGGGCTGGGGAGCTAGCTCAGTAGAATAAGCACTTGCTAGCAAGCACAAGATCCCGAGTTCAATCCCTGGTACAGCAGAAAAAAAAAAAAAAAGCAAGTGTTTTTGGGGCCGGGGAGATGGCTCAGTGGAATAAGCGCTTCCCTGGCAACGGCAAGGGCCTAAGTTCAATCCCCAGTTGTGCCAAAAAAAAAAAAAAAAACCCTCTGATCTAATATCGCACAAATTTAGCCATTTTATAATTTTGTATTCAGTAGCACAATGTTTAATAAGTGGTTTGTTGCTGTGGACACCGGACACACTTGAACTATGGCTCATGCACCTGGGGAATTAAGGCTTTCATTTAATTAACTTAAGTGCGTGTAGGTGCATATGACTGGTGCCTGTTGAGCTGATGTGGTCCAGGATAAGTCAGTGTATTGTCGATCGGTGCTGGAAGTTCGAGGCTTTCCTGAGGACTTAGCTTCAGCCGCAGATTCCGGCAGCCCCGTTAGCACTCCCTGTGCTGGAGACCCCGGGGTAGAGTTTCTGATTGCAGGTACTTCTGCCTTGGTCTGGGTCTGTTCTCACTAGCACCAAAACAGTGATGTGCTTAAGCACTGTTGGGGGGATGTTTCAGGGCTTATCATTTCTTAATCTGTTACTCAGAAAGTGTTTAAAAGTTCAGTTTCCTTCATGTCTGTATACCTGCATGATGGGCATGTTAGGTGTGACTAACTGGCCTACAAAAACTGCTACTAAAATGAGGAAAAATGGAGCGAAAGCATAGTCTATTCCTCAGAAGTAGAGATTGGGCAGTACAGAGGAAGAGGCTTTTCCCCCACGTTGAAGGTTTGGGGTTACGTATTATTGCTGTTATTACACAGTCTTGTTTGTTTTTTTAAATAACCAGGAATTTACTAGTATTAACCACTTTAGTGCTGTGAATCACCACTGGGTTTTTTAAATAAAATGCAGACATTATGGATTAAGGAGCTCAACGCTTAGCGTACAAATCCCAGTCATGTGACATTTGTTGTTCCTTTTTTGAGATGCTCTGGGTGCTATGGTTGGGCCTAGTGTGTCAGTTTTCCGGGATGCTTGCTACTACCACATGACTGCCAATCCCTTCTAGGATCTTGGTAATTTTTTATCAGCTTTTGCCTCCTTCCTTGATATTGTTCCCGAGGCAGAATTTCCTCACATAGAAAGTAAACTTTGCTGTAAAAATAAGCTTGTCATTGGTGGTTTTTTCAGTTGACCTGAACTGTGTCATATGTGAGGTGTCTTCCAGCTACTTTCATACAGATTGTCTGAGCCTCATGGCACCTTTGCCAGCTCTGTAGTATCTTGATTGTTTGGGCAAGGAGGTCAAGCTGTAATTTGAATTACATTTCTCAAACTCTTAAGCTTTCCACTCACCCACCCTGTGCCAGGGAAAGAAACCAGGGCAGAAGGAAAAGGCTAGTGTCCAGATGACCAGGCGTAGCCAGACATTCTCTCCGTCCTCCCCAGGTGGCAGATATGCTGTTGGAACTCTGTGTCACTGAGCTGGAGGATGTCGCCACAGACTCGCAGAGCGGCCGTCTCTCCTCACAGCCTGTGGTGGTGGAGAGTAGCCATCCGTACACCGATGACACTTCCACCAGTGGCACGGTAAAGATACCAGGTACTGAAGCCAGGCCTCGGGAGGGCTGCAGACTTCCCTGCTGGAGTCGGGCTGTGTCACTATTTCTGCTTCATAGAAAATACACAATAGAATTATTTCATACTGTCTTTTCTCCCTTTTCTTGAAGCACTCTTTTTCCACAATAAAGCATGACAAATAATCCATGTGAAGGTGGGGGACTGTCCTTGATTTGCACTTTGGGACAGCTTGTATTATCCAAGTGTGCCCACCCCCTCTCCCTGCTCCCTTTTCCTCCTCCTGCCTCCTCCCTCTCTGCTTCTGCCTTCCCCCTTCTCCTGTCTCCTCATCCTGTCCTCCTCTTTCCCTTCCTCTTCTCTTTTTCCCTCTCTCCTCTTCTTCCCTCCCTCTTTCCCTTCTCTCCTTCTCCCTTCCTCCTGTCTTCCTCCCTCTCTCTACTTCTCTCTCCCCCTCTCCAGTCAGCCACACTTCCCAGCTGAGTCTGCCCTACTGTGCTGCTGCCGCAGCTCTGCATGCCCCACACTCTGGTGCCTGGTGGCCCACGCGTCCCGCCTTTGCTGGTTGCTGCAGCCTCAGGAAGCACCAAGTGTCTGTGCCTCTTTCTTGGGGAGTGAGCACCACCTGCTGCTCCGTACTGAGATGCTGATGCTCTAGGGTTCTGAAGCAGCACTGTTCTGAGTGAGCCTTTTTTGTTTTAGGAACTCAGTAATCGTTGTTATATGGCATAATGTTGTCTTCAAATTAGTTGTTTAGATTACCAAATGTAAACATGCAAAATTGGTTTTAAAAAAGTGATAAGAAATTAAAAAGAAGAAAAGAAAACTTTAAGTATTAACTGCTTCTTTCAATAGACAAGCAGGAATCAGCAATACACTTTGGCAGCCTATCCTGTCTGTATACATAAATATATCTTTTTCCCTTCTGTTCTTTCTTTTGTCCTTTTCTTTTGTTCTTCCTTCTCTTCTCAGTAGATTCTTTCCCTTTCCCAGTATGTATTGTACCTTTCAGATTTTATTTACTCTTTGAGGTTCTCACACTAGAGAGACACCATGACGTTTGCACGTGTGGGTCTGATTCATTCACTTATGAGTATGGTCTCTAGTTGGCATCCATCTACCAAGAAAAGCCTTGTGAGAGGACCGTTTCGTTCTCACAGCTGTACTGCTTCAGAAGTGGACGCTCCCCTTTGTCCTTAGTTGGCTACCCGGAGGCAGTGTCCGCATGAGGGAGTCAGAGCAAAGGCTTGGTGCCCACCCCTGGTAGTTCAGCGTGAGCAAGTCACTTCCCTGTTACTCTTCTACCAAGATGACCTGTTAATTATCTGCTGCTTGATTTTCTTTTTTCTTTTCTTTTCTCTCTTTCTCTCTCTCTTTTTTTAATGTGTTTGGTACAGGGTCTATAGGGTCTCATTATGTAGATTGGATTCATAGTGATTCTCCTGTGTTCAGCTTCCCAAGCACTGGGATTCACAGGTGCATGCCACTACACCCGGTGTCCGCATCTCAGCACGCCCTGGGGGCAGGGCCAGTATGGCACACTGGGGATCGAACCCTGGTTGCTGTGCTCTGCCTGAGCAGGCGCTTTATTCTGCTGAGCTATCTGGCCAGCCCATTGATTTTCTTTGTAAATGCTTTTATTTTACAGTGCTAGGGATTACACCTAGAACCTTCTTCATACTAAGCTGTATTCCCAGCCCTTTTAAAATTAAAAAAATTTTGTTTGCTTGCTTTTAAGGCATGGTCTTGCTAAGTAGTAGTTCAGGCTGGCCTTGAATTCATTATGTAACCCAGGCTGGCCTCTAACTCAGGGCAGTCCTCCTGCCTCAGCCTCCTGAGTCTGGGATTCTAAGTGACTGCATATGCCATCATACCTAGCTATTTTATTTCAAGACAAGGTCTTGTTAAGTCATTAAGTTGTCCAGGCTGGGCTCAGACTTGTTGTCCTCTGCTTCCGCCTCCAGAGTGCTGGGATACAGGTGTGTGCCACCGTTCCCAGTTTGTTCTATTTTCTGTCATTACTAGTTCACGGATTCAAGCGTCTGTAATGGGTTTTAATCCATTGCAATCCTTGATTATGCTCCTTATTGAAGCCAAAGTTGCCCCACCTCCAGACAGTAGCATCCTCTTCAGCTCAGCTGTCCACATGGCTCTGGTGGCCTCTTGCTCATTCCTACACAGTGTGGGGTGACAGGTTCTAAATGTTTTTCTTTCAGGACATTTTCTTCCATTGGAGCTGCTAGAGTATTGTGCTTGTGTAGATCTCTTGTCCAAGGATATGTAGTAATTGTTGGCTGCCTTTTAGACTTAATATTGGTTTCTTCCTCCCTCAGCTGCTTTTTATCTCTTTGGTTTGAGATTTCTTCCTTTTCACCTGTGTCTTAACGTATTACTTCTTGTGCCTTTAGGATCTTTCTAGTTTCTTACCTTTCAATTTTTGTACCTCTTTGTAGAGTTTCATTTAGTTTGCTTATCTTCATTTTGTTCTTTCCTACCTGTATCATTTTCTGCTTCCTTTGCACTTGTTTTGAGATGACAGATCTTGGTGGGTCTTTCTGGCCTGTTTTCAGTGTCTGTAGGGGGGTTACTGTACATTGTACTCATCATGGGAGTTAGCATATGCGTGACATTTCTTGGTTCTCTTTTGAAGCCCCTCTCTTTCCCTCCTGCCCTCTCCTTGCATCTCCTTTTGGACCCCTATGTATGGATAAACACAGCCCTTCACATTGTCCTCCCTTTTTTGTAAATCAGTCTCCTTAATACTTTTACCTTGATCATTTATGTGTAGTTCATTTTCTTGAACTTTCAGAACAACGTGGGAAAAAACACTTTTTAAAACCATGAACTGTTACTCTTTAATGATAGAAATTTAAGAAACAAAAGTTATTTCCACCCAGCAGCTGCCTTACAGCCTTTTTCTTCTTTTGTACTTTTCTTCCTATCTCATCTGCTGGTAAATTCTGTCTTAACTGCTTTTAAAATGTGTTCCAAATGCAAGCATTTCGGGGGCCGGGGAGATGGCTCAGTAGAATCAGCGCTCGCCTGGCAAGCGCAAGGGCCTGAGTCCAATCCCCAGTTCTGCAAAAAGAAACGCAAGCATTTCTTACCCACCCAGGCCATTGGGCCAGCGCGGTCTCCTCTCACCAGGTTTGTTGTGCTGGTTAGTATTGTGTGGAAGTCGTCAGGCTGGTTTTTCATAGCCTCAGTACTCTAAAGCTGGCGAGAGCCCCTGGTGCCCCACGTAAGCCCACCAGGACATTCTTGTAACTTTACAATGGGATCCAGCAGCCTGCTTGATGTCAGGCCGTCCTTTCACCGAGGCCACTTGCCTGGACCTAACTGATTGTCACTCTGCTGGTCATTAAAAATGTTACAGCCTAAAGGAAAGATTTATTCCTGCAACCATAACGCTTTGACATGGATGTGAGGACTTGCATACCAAGCAGTTCTTTAGTTCTCTGTGGATACCAGCAGGGTGACCCATAATTTGATTCTGACACTACCAGGAATAGTGAGTAGTTCGGGGCTCAGTCCCACAGTCTGCCTCTACTGGAAGCACCAGTCTTCCTTACAGTTGCCATCAGGAGTTCCCACAATCTGCTGTTAGTCAGCTTTGCATCACTAGGTACCTGAGGTGATCAGCTCACAGAGAGAGAAGTTTGTCTTGCTCACAGTTGCAGAGGTTCTAGCCAGTGTCATTCGGTCCCTTTGCTTTGGCCTGTTGCAGAGCATATTACAGAGCAGAGCTGCGTGTCACAGGCCAGAAGCAGGGGAGGGCAGAGGCTCCCAGGCCTCCTGGGGCCACATCTCCAGTGGCCCTGGGGACTCGCTCAACCTCGTAATGAAGATAGCGCTTCCCTGGGAGCCCGGTGTTGGCACGTGGCCTTCGGGAAGGCATTAGCACCCGCCCTTAGGTCTCATAGTTTACTGTACCATGTGCTCTGACATTTGGGGGTGCAGAGTGATCCTTTGCCTTAAAGTGACCGCACACAGGGTTGGCCCAGAGAAGTGTTTTTGGTCTTTTAGTCTACAGGCAGTTTTCTGTGGGCAAGGAGGGCAGTGAGTTTTCGGGTCTTGATGTAGAGGCCAATTTTTCATCAGCCTTTATTTTTTATTTTTTGAGACAGGGTCTCACTGTGTTGTTCAGACTGGCCTTGATTCACCATGTAGCCCAGGCTGTTCTTGAATTCGAACTGATCCTCCTGCCTGAGCCTCCTAATGCTGGGATAGCAGACATAGCCCGTGACACCCAGCTTCGTCAGCTTATAAACATAGCTGTAGTTGGTGTGGTTTTGCGTGGCTCACTGTGGCTTTATTTGCTTGCTGGGGGTGGTCACTGTGTCTGCTGCTTGTCCTCCAGGTGCAGAAGGCCTCAGGGTGGAATTTGACCGCCAGTGCTCTACAGAGAGACGCCATGACCCTCTCACAGTCATGGACGGCGTCAACAGGATCGTGTCCGTGCGGTCAGGTAAGGAAGAGGTTGGACAGGTGCGGCCTTGGCCTCTACAGAGGAGCCTGTGCTGCTTCAGCCTGGATAGCTTAAGGAAGGCACAGTAAGCTCCTCAGCTGTGAAACACGGTTTCATGTTTCTCTTCCTAGTATTCTACCACAGTCATCCCCATGTTGCATGTGCCACCCCCACTGATGGTCAGAGTTCCTGAATGACTGGCATGAAATCTGTGTCTTGTTGGTGTCCTTATCCTTGTCCGGACAGTTGGAGGAGGGGCCTAGATGTCTGAGAGTGCCAGCGCAGGCTGGCTTTGAGCTCATTTTTATTTTTGTGGTTTTATACAGCTTATAAGAGATTGGGTTTGTATTGGTTGCTTTGAGAATGTGGCTCCGAGAGTGTTCTTTCTGGATGGTGGGAGAGAACTGGAACACACCTGTGACATTATGTGCTGTCCTTGCTTGTCTGTTGGCCCCTGTGGTCAGGTGGGGCTGCCCCATCTGAAAGATTGTGAGATACTACAGATCCTGGAATTTCAGAGTTCAGTGCAAGGCATGTGTATGTGTGGTGTTTCAGACCTCTATATTCATCTGGAGTAAGGGGTGTCAGACTTTCCCTGTCTGAGGGGAAGGCCAGGTGATGAACATGTGAGGCTCTTGTGGGCCGTGTGCAGGCTTCATCGATACCAGGCTGTGTGTTGGTGAGTGGGTGTGGCTGTGTCCCAGGAAAACTTCATGCACATGCCATTACTGGCATTCCTGATTTAAAGCTTTGCATGCTATGACACTGTCACCACAAACGCTACTTTTCCCAGCACCCTGACTGAGGTCTGTTGTCCCGGGTCTCAATGGTGGTGGTAAATGTGACAGGTCTCTCATCTTCCAGCAGAAAGACTTGTCAGGCCATTCTCAGAGTCCTTCAGAGAGCCCTACAGTGCACACTTATCCAGGCCCTCTGTAGCTCTGAGAGGTGCCACCACACACAGCTCTCTTCCAAGGCACTCTTGGCCTTCTGCTTTGGGCAGCCTTGTCCTCTCCTTCCTTGAGGGTGGCCTCTCCCTGTCTGTTGTGGATTGTATGTATGGATGCTTCAGGAAGTGGGCTTCCTTCTCTCCTTGCCTGCCTGCCTGCCTTCGTGTCAGACCTCCCCTAGGGAAGCATACCCCTAGATTTGACCAGGAGCCATGCTGCCGCCTGTGGGCCTCCTATACCGCCTCCTGGGTTTGTGTGTGCGTGCTGGTTTCCTCTTCTGGCAGGGCTTCTGCTAAGCTGAGCGTGCCTACCCACCTTCAGATTCTCTAGTTATTGGTTCTGCGGTGGAGTGAGTGTCTGTGGAAGGGAGAAAGATATGAAAATGCCATTCACCAGGACACCATTCACTGGATCAGTACCCCTGTGAACCCTGGGAGAGCTCAGCTTGGAAAAGCCCACTGCCCAGTGATCCTCTGACAGTTTCGCTTTATTTATTTATTTAGGTGTGGGGGAGGGTCTATAGGGCGTTCAGGGTCTTACTACTAGATTGGACTTGTAGTGATTCACCTGTTTACAGCCTCCCCAGAGTTGGGATTACAGGTGCACACCACCACACTTAGTCTCAGTTGCTGTGTGAGGGTGCCCCAGGGGTGGGGCTGGCACAGCAGCCCTGGGGCTCAAATCCCCAGCAATCTGCTGAGCTATTTGGCTAGCCCTTATATCTAATTTCTTTTTGTAAATTTTTAAAATTTTTGTCTTTTTGAGAATGGTCTTTGCTGTGCTGTTTAGGCTGGCTTTGTACTCAGTTTGGCACCCAGGCTGACCTTGAGCTCCTAACAATCCCCCTGTCCCAGTTTCTGAATACTGGGATTATAGGTGTGCACCACCATATGTGGTCATTGCTTTCTATTTGAGAAGCGTGTATTGGTTGGGTGATGGTTTGAACCTACCTACAGGGTATGTTTGTCTCCACCAGGCCGAGAGTGGTCCGACTGGTCCAGTGAGTTACGGATCCCAGGGGATGAACTGAAGTGGAAATTCATCAGCGATGGGTCTGTGAATGGCTGGGGCTGGCGCTTCACAGTCTATCCCATCATGCCAGCTGCAGGTAAGAGAAGGGCAGTGGCCGAGACAGGCTGAGAGTGCTCCCTGTGCAGCGCAGGTAACTTCTGATCTCCTGACTTTCACTATGCCTGGAGAAGATGTTGCCAAAGACTGTTGGACAAGGGTCATACCACACAGAGCTACCTTAGCCCTCCATCTTCCAAGGTCCTAGCACTGTGTTTTCTCCCTATGAGGAAAACTTTTCCTGGTTGCAACTCGTAAAGCTGTTGCATTACAGTTGAAATGTCAGTGTGACAAGTGTGGTTCATATGGGTAGCGGTACAGTGGGCACATCTTTTACTGATATGTTCCAGATGACCTAGTCAGCCTGACTTGTAGGTATCTCCTCATACAGTGGTCCCTCCCAAGTCATACACAGGGACATTCATCGTGCTCCTTCACAGGCCCCAAGGACCTCTTGTCTGATCGCTGTGTCCTCTCCTGTCCATCAATGGACTTGGTGACCTGTCTTCTGGACTTCCGACTTAATCTCACCTCCAACAGAAGCATAGTCCCTCGCCTTGCGGCCTCACTGGCAGCCTGCGCACAGTTGAGTGCCTTAGGTAATGGCGCCTTCGTCGTTCTGTCTGTCTTACTGGCTGGGAGGATGCAGTCAAACTTCTGCTCTTCCCTTTCTGTGTGCTCTCTGCAGCAGCCAGTCACAGAATGTGGGCCCTTCAAAGACTGAGGAAGCTGCTCACAACGGAATTTGGGCAGTCGATTAACATAAACAGGCTGCTTGGAGAAAATGATGGGGAGACGAGAACTTTGGTAAGAAGCACTATAGTACAATTTCTAGATCTTGAACCCTGTGGCAATAAAATGTTGCATTATTCCTTAAGCCGATAAATCATTGAATAGAGTTGGGAAATTTCCCCTGGGCATAAAGAGGCCTTTGACTCATCCAGTCCTTTTCTTAAATTGCCATATATATTGAGTTCAGACTGGACGTTGGCTTTTTAAAAATCAGTGCATTAATAGCTCTAAATGTGAGGTGGTGTTTGTGGACCATCTGAATGGCCACACCCCCGTGGTGTGCAGTCCCTTTACCCCATTGGGATCAGTAGGAACCACTCCCAGCAAGGGATGGTTTCCTGAGTGGTTTTGCCAAAATCAAGACAAACATTCTGACTTAAAACTTAAAAAAAAAAAAAAAAGACAAACATTCCGAGACAAACATTCACACTCCTTTTTTTTGTAGTGCATTGTCCTTTTAGTTTTTTTCCTACTTGAGAATTTCAGTAAGCATTTTTTCAGTGTTTATTTTCATTAGTACATGTTTGCAGTAGATAAGGATTACGTTCCTCATGGGGAGTTGGTGCATGTACCTAATGTGTCTCTTCTTTTTTTCATCCTTTCTTCTCCTCTCAAGAAGCATTTTTAAAGAGGGAATAGTTATAAAATAATGAAAACTTTGGCTCACGAGATTAAAAACTGGGGTGTGCCTGTATCTTGGATTGTACAATAGTGTATTGTCTTGTTATGTTTAAGAGTTTTACAGGCAGTGCTCTTGCTGCTTTGGTGAAAGGGCTTCCAGAAGCTTTGCAGAGGCAGTTTGAATATGAAGATCCTATTGTGAGGGGTGGCAAGCAGCTGCTCCATAGCCCATTCTTTAAGGTAATGCTTGTCTTTTAAGGTGTTGGGAAAACCAGTGAGAACTGCCAGGGCCCTGGGTTCAGGGCCTCTTTGAAGGCAGATGTTGGGTATTGCTGAAGTTAATATAAAAAAGCTCAGTAAATGCTTTTATGACCTATGGCTTTATAACTTAAGCCATTATCCGGGTATTAGCATGCCTTAAAATGCACAAGTCCTCTTGCTGGTTGATGTAGGCAACAAGTACAGATTTGTAGTAGTTGTTAGATCTGAGGTCCTGTTCTTATGGTGCATCTCTAAGAACTGCCGTAAGGAGGAGTCCTGAATAAACACCCTTAGAAGCCCAGGGATGATGATGGGTGAGAATGTAGAATAGTAGCACACCTCCCAGTGGCACTATGTAGCTAAACATTTGTGGCTGCAGGTACTTGTGGCCCTTGCTTGTGACTTGGAGCTTGACACGCTTCCGTGCTGTGCTGAGACGCATAGATGGGCTTGGTTCCGACGGTACTGCATGGCCTCCCGAGTCGCTGTGGCCCTGGACAAGAGAGCGCCGCTGCCCCGTGTGTTTCTTGATGAGGTATTACTGTACATTATTTTGGAATCACTTGTAGTGCAGAAGGAATTTTAAAATTTAGATATTGTACAAAAAGATGCCAAAGAAAAAGATACTAACATTATGAGATACAGAAAACTTCCTTTTGCCAAAAAATACCATAAAAATATCTGTAAATGAAAATAAGCAAACTAATACTGTGAATTTCAATTAAAGTTCATTTTTAGTGGACTAATGATGTAATGATACCATCCAATTTTTAATATCTTATAATTGATGTAATATACTTATTAGGTATAAAATCATTTCCTCATAATTGCCTAGGCAAGGATTCCTCTTGTGTTCTAATTTTAATATTTATTTGTTTTATTCTGGAGATAAATGTTTGTTTCATAATCTAATTATAATGTTTTCTAGGTGGCAAAGAAAATTCGTGAGTTAATGGCAGACAGTGAAAACATGGATGTTCTCCATGAGAGCCATGACATTTTTAAAAGAGAGCAAGATGAACAACTTGTGCAGTGGATGAACAGGTTGTTAGAGCAGAAACAACAAATAATGTTGCATATTCGAGAGATTTCTTGTGTCGTTCTTTCAGATGTCCAACGTTCTCTTAATGTTTGTCATAGGCGACCAGATGACTGGACTCTTTCTGCGGGCGGCAGTGGAACCATTTATGGATGGGGTCATAATCATAGAGGGCAGCTGGGAGGCATAGAAGGTGCAAAGGTTAAAGTTCCCACTCCCTGTGAAGCTCTCGCAGCGCTCAGGCCGGTACAGCTGATTGGTGGCGAGCAAACACTTTTTGCCGTGACAGCTGATGGGAAGGTAAGGGTGCATGTTTGGTGTCAGACTGTCTTAAAGACCAAAACTCTTATGGCTAGGTGTTTTCTCTGATTCTTGTGCATGTAAGTGATACGTTTGAAGTACTGCCACAAGGTCAGTAGCACTTTAGATATTGCTGCAAGCAGTTAGAGTTGTAAATATTTGTGTAGTGTTTAGATGTATTTCATAATTGTTTTAGTTTTATTTCATAACTTTACATGTTTTAGTTCTGAGTACATTATATATACAAAAGTATGATCATTTTTGTTTGCATATCATTATTGAATGTATTCTTTCCTTGTTTGCTATTGTAAATGCTATCTTTTGAAAAAGCACACAGGTTGATGTGTACAAGTAGCTGGTGTTTTTATATGCACTTTATTAGTCTTGCTGTTTTATGTGGACTTTACGTCTGTTTTCTTTCTAATGTGCATTAATTTTAAAAATAATTATAAAGAGTCATCATACTCTGCAAATAAATTTTGTTCTCTTTGATCTAGTTTAATTCTTGTGTGTTCTTCCTTTTGGGTGGGTGAAAGGAAATGAGTCATTGGCTGGAAATCAGAAGATAGACTAAGGCAGGCTTGAGGTTAGGCATGCTCTTGCCTAGGTTCAGACTGGAGAAATCACAATGGTGAGACACTTTGCACATTTTCTATTAGATGAAAGATATTTCTGTTCATAATAAATGAATAGGAATATTCTTGTTTCTCTTTACGAGGTGTTGATTTTTGTCAAATACTGCAGTATTTGAAATCTTCACTACAGATCTTTAGTGGATTAAGATAGTGAATTAGTGAGGGGTTTTCTCATGTTAATCAAGCTTGCCTCCTTTGGATAAACTCAGTTTCATCAGGATGTGTTTTATGAGGCCCGGGATATAGCTCAGCGGCATAGCGCTTGCAAGGACCTGAGTTCCCTTCCTGGTCCTCCCCACAAAAAAAACTTATAAAAGAATGTGTTTTAGGTATTTCTGGTTTATATTTGTGAATATTTTGATTAGGATTGGGGGAGATCCAATCCATATTCATGAGCGAGACATCTTCATATAACGTTCATGTGTATATACCTTTGTCTGGTCTGTTTAACTTTATCTATTTTATTTTATTTTATTTTATTTTTGGTGGAACTGGGGATTGAACTCAGGCCTCTGTGCTTGCCAGGGAAGCGCTTATTCCACTGAGCCAT
>NDGN010839685.1:0-12455 GCA_002564285.1 Tympanoctomys barrerae | reverse complement strand
AGGGCCTGAGTTCAATCCCCGGTTCTGCCAAAAAAAAAAAGAAAAGAAAAGAAAAGAAAAATACATTACTAACAAAAAAGTCACTTAATCAATAATGTCAAAATCCATCTCCATCTAGAAGAGTTTTTAACAAATGGTAGGAGCCCCTGACAATCAAATGCAGGTTATTAAGCAATGGACAGATACCTATGGATGTTTTATTATTTATTTTGTCATCTGTTTACTCTGAGGAACCTTTTCATTAAAGTGGATGAGTTCCCTCCTTTCCACCAGTGAGTGGGACCCCAGATGTCTGAAAGCAAACGGACAAAGACATGAAATGCATATGTTTAATATAGGCTAGGTCCCTACTTAGATTTTGCCATTTTATCTCATTGAATCTTCACAAGATGGGAAAAGACTAGGGAGCTACTCATAGCCTTAACAAATCACATCTCAAAGGCTCCAAGAATCTAAATTTCCATGAGGAGGAAGAGGTGACTGTGGAGCCCCTGAGCATGGCTTCCCCTTAAGCTCCTTGGCTTTAATTACCAACATAGCAAGGGACACTGTGACTCTCTGTTCATGCTCTGACTCCTACCTCCCAGCACTTCCCACTGGTGCCAGAGGACTTTATGTTGGGTCCTTTGTTCTGAGACAAGATAAAGCCTTCAAAGATAATATGGGAACTAAGAAACCAGTACAGAACAGATTAAAAACATGTAGTTCCAGAGCCAGACTAAATGCATTTAAATCCTTGGTCTGTAGTCACCACTCCATGTCTTCATCTATAAAATGACAATAAATATATCCATGGAACAATTTCATAAAACAGTATCAGGCATTCAACTCTGTATGCCCAGGTTCAGTTTGGTTATAAAATACGGATTTCAGCAAACCTAGTTAATTTGTTCCCCAGATTCTTAAATTGCGTACTACTCTACTCAAAATCACAAATTTCTGGAGAAGCTCAATCTAGTCCAGCAAAATTCCACCTGGCTTCACCAATACAACTCACTTCATTTTTACAGATAACAAAAATACATTTTGTCTGTAAGTCTAGCTAACTAAACTCAACTATACTTCAAAGTGTAAGCCCAACTATCACTTTTTTAAAAGAAAAAAAATACAGAAATCTAATAATTTTGTGTAGGTTCCCTAAGTGATATAAAACCCAGAATGTAACTTCAATTGAAAATATTCTTACAAAATAAAAAGGGAAGGAATAGAAAAAGTTAATGTTTGTCCAACAGAAAGGCTATAATGAAAACTATTTGCAAGGTACATTCATTGAATCCAGAACAAAAATTAATTCATTGCAAAATCCTAGAAACTGATTTTATGACATTATAAATATGTACAATCATCAAATCTTCTGCCCATATCAATAAATGTATAAAAACAAAAATCTGGTAGGCTGGGGAGGTAGCTCAATGGTCTAAGCAAGACATTGAGACATGCCCTTGCAGACACGCCCTTGCCTGTCTGCCAAGGGCAAGGGTCCAAGTTCGATCCCTGGTACTGCATGCTGTGCTGGTCCCCGAAACCCCAGGTGCGTTGAGCCAGCCACCAAAACTGGGCATGGTGGTTCCCCCCTATAATCCCAGCAATGGATAGGCTGAGACAGGAAGCTCACTACAAGTCCAACCTGCATAGCAAGACCTTGTACCAAATAAATTTTTTTTAAAAGAAAGAAAAAACTGGTAATATCTGTTTATGGATTCCTATGTTTGCAATTCAACTGATATATCATGAATACATGCACACAAAGTTATTGAAAAGTTCCACAAAGGAATCTCACATTTTATTGTATATAACATGTTAATCATAATACATTTCTATAAAACTAAATATGCATCTCTACATTAGGAAATATTAAATCTATTGGAGAAATTGTATGCTCATGTTTTGTACTCTGAGTAACTACTTTAAAGATAATAATATGCAATGCATTAACTATTGTTGTTCTAGCATCTTGTTATGAAATCTTGTTTTATGTTTTTTCCATAATGCATAAAAGAAAATACCAAGCCTCTAGATACTTTAATAATGCCTTACTCTTATTCAATATTTATACTTATCAACCACTTCTACCTCCGTAATTTTCCTTAAGCTATAACAGAGCAAATGATGCCATAATGTTTGTATTTATTTTAAAAGAGAACATTGTTCAGGCTTACCAAATATAAGCAGCCCTCCCAAGAAAGCAGTGGTACCCAAGTACTGTGACTCTTATTCTGATATTCCTATTCTGGTTTACAATAAATATTACAAAGGTGTATTGTCTGGGAGAGCCAAAACATGTTTTACAATGACAAGTCCTCCCTTGTTGGGATCACCTGTATGTACTGTCTTTTCATTGAAAAATAAATGTCCATTTGAGTAAAACAAGACCAAATAAAAGCTAATGGAAAAACTGACCATTTTTATAAGAAAATTCTAGAGGGAATAAGCACAGGCGTCTTCCCCTCTCAGTGAGATGAAGGGTAAACAAATCCCCCTCTTCCTAGCTATATTGCTCTCACGGGGACCAACACAGGCCACTTAGGATACCGAATCCTCGAAAACCCAGTAACCATCCTAGTGAGCAACACACAACCTCGTTGGGGATGAACTGGAGGTTCATGTATGAGACCAAAAAGCTAGCAGATGTGTTTAGTAACATTTCCAGCACACTGACTTCCTAAAAAACCAAATTATTACTAAGGAGTTTTTCTCACACAAAAAAACAGGACTTCTCCTGATCAAACAGAACTTTAACATCTTAAACTAAAAGTTTTTAAATTTTTTACTATTCCCTTAGCTGATGAGATGAATAGATCTGGCTTGAGCATAATACTGAACATTTATGCTGCATGCTGTGGTTTACAAAGTACTTTTTTTTTTTTTTTTTTTTTTTACATATATGACGTCTGGGCATGTTTTCCAGCTAGCTGGTGAGATAAGTGTAATTACCATCCCTGTGTCACCCATGAAAACCATGAAGCACAAGGACAGTGGCCCAAGATCACGAGGAAAACTGCAGGTAGAAATTCAGTCTCCTGATTCCAAAGGCTGTGTAGCTTTTTATTTCTCCTACATGGCCTATCCTAAAGCACATGCACAGGTGTGAGAAAACACACACACACACACACACACACACACACACACACACACACTTTCCAGCACAGCACATCTCAAGTCCCTTCGGAAGATACTAATCCAAACAGTGGTTTCCTTCTTCACACCTGAAACTAAGACTGGGACCCTCGGGAATCCTGCCCTTTCCCTAATTCCCCAGGGAGGAGGCAGGAATGCTTCTTGTGGATTCTTGACCACTGACAAGAAAAGTCCTGAGCCGTGAGCTGTCTCCCCAGATGCATCTGAAGCCCTATGAAAAACAGTCCTTCTGAAACAACGTCTACTGACCCAGAAGGGAATCTTAACTTGTACAAGAAGTCGTGAGCAAGAGAGAAAAAGAACAGCGAAATCCTGTTGGGAGACGGAGCCTCCTCTTGCCCCCACTCCCCAAGGTGAAGCCCCAAAGGTCCTCAGGAGAGATCGCCCACCACCTGGAAGCCAGATGAGCAAACTCACCGTCCGGGCTGCAGCTTCCCGGCGAGTAAGGCTGGGACTCGGTCTCAGCGCCCGCCTGCACCGGGGACATCTCCGCGCCCTCGAGCTTCGGGCTGGCGGCCCCGCTCGGCGCAGCGGGCAGCTCCCCCCAGGCTGCGGGAGGATTGGAGGTCTCTCCGCGCCCGGGACCCTGCTCCGGACTTTGGGGGAGCACGAGTGGGTCCCTGCGAACGGCAGGCGCAGCCAGGGGCGCCTGGGGCTGCGGCGGCGAAGAGCCCAACTGCACCACGGTGCTGCGGGACCGCGCCAGCGCGGAGGAGACAGAGCCCATCTCAGGAGGCCAAAGCGGGGTTCCCGCGGGACCCACACCCCTGGCCTTCGAAGGCTCCCTCGCTCCAGGCACCCGGCACCCCAGCTGCCAGCTCCACCTGTGACCTTGCCTGCTGCTGCTGCCCTCCTTAGCCCGAGAGGAGAAGGCTGCAGGGAGGGCGGCGCCCACCCCACAGGCACTCAGAGCAACCTGGTCGTGTCGGCGCCCATCCGACAGTCCGGAGTGGATGTGGACACGTGGGGTCGGGGTGGAGGTACCAAAGTCCTCGGATGCGCTCCTGGGGCTGGGAGGAGGAAGGGGCGTGGCATTAAGCGAAGGTTACTTTTTCTTCTACTTTGTGTCCTTGCTCCCTTTCTTCCTGGCACATTTGGAAGTGTCAGTTCCTAGAGGGTGGAAGGTTTAGGAGGGTGGAGGAGGAGTCAAGATTGTTTTCCTTTCTATTACTCTTCTTAAAGCCAATGTTGCTGCTCTTGTTGGCTGCGCTTCTCTGAGGGAGCTCTGCTCTTGGCTACCCTGATATTGGCTAGGCCATCTGCCTCCCCAGAGAGCTTTCTCCGGTGCCCTTAACCCTGGGAGCCTCCACTTTCTGACCACCACAACGCGCCTACCACTCTTGTGGGAGGCCAAAGTCGGAGGGGGAAGTGCAAGGAGTCAGCTCTTGCTACTTCTGCTCTGGAGAGAGGTGGCGCCCAGTGGCTCCCAAGACGGAAGCCAAGGCAGCTAAGGGCTCTATTAATAGTCCTATGTTGCAGGCTGGGATGAGGCTATCGGTTCCACCCCTTCTCTGCCAGCAATGAAAATATGGCAGTGCCTAAAAGGCAGAAGTAGGAAGACATGCCTGGGATGATGGAAACTTTTTTCTCAGCTAAAAAGTTTCCAGAAAGGCTTTTGCTTTGCCCAAGCTCACACAGGCATTTACTGATAGAGCTGGGCCCCGTGGTACTCCCCTTCCAGAGATTTCCAGGCACTCAATTACGAAGCATGACAATATAGAAGAATATCTGAGGTTGCAAAGTGTGAAGGGAGAAGGACTTTATAGGGCATTCCTCACCTGGACTGGGAACCTCCTTCCAGCATCTAGCAATTTTTTAATGATACCAGAATATGATTCTTGACACTATCATCTGTAGAATATCACACACACAGTCAGAGTAAAGTAGTATTATCACAGAGGTGACTGCCAGAACCAATCAAATCAACAAAGCTTAAGATGGAGGGAAGAGGAAGAAAGGGTTTCAGAATCTTCCACTGGTATTTAGAGAGGACAGCTAAGTCAGAGGGTTAGCCAGGATGGGACAACTATGGGAGAGTGCATCTCTTCCTTTCCTTTCATCCTTTTTTCCAGGGCGGTGGGCAGAAGCCAGCATAAGGGCCACATCTCCTTGGGGCAGGCAAGCAGAAGGCAACAGAGCTCACCTCCCCATGGATAACAGCCTGGTTGTCCAGGGAAACAGCATCACTAGGACATACAGATTTGGTGTAAATATAGAGAAGCAGTGAGATTAACTCTAAGGATTTGACTTGCATAGTTATGGAGAATAAGATGACCCCTGACTGTAGTGAGCAAATTGATTTCCATAAAAGCTATGATGTAGTTCCAGTTCAATTCCAAAGGACTGACAACTAGAGCAAAGACAGTTTAAACTCCAATCTGAGTTCAAATCCGATAGCAGAAGGTCAATGACTCTTCTCGTAGACAGCCAAGCAAAGAGAAAAATTGTTTACTCCACCTTCTTACTATTCAAGTCTTCAACAGATTGAGTGAAGTCAACAAGCCTTCAGGAGGGCAATCTGCTATACATAGTCCACCAGTTCCAATATAATCTCAGAAACATCCTAGAATTGGCCAAATATCTGGGCATCCGGTTAACATAAAATTAGGCACCACACCATTTATCTATATGGTGATATCAATTTCTTCAAATTTTTTAATCTGTTTTTATTCTCTCCTTGTTCACTGGTAGACTACTAGCCCCTTATATAAATCCTCACTCCAGGAAAACCCTGTGAAAAAGAAAGCTCCTAGGCAGGTATTTCTTATTCATACATCTTGGCTTGGTTTTTCTGCCAACCAGACATGAGCAACTTCATTGCTATAGTTTGGGCATGGTTTATCCCCCTTAGGTTCATGTACCAGAAGCTTGGTCCATGTGGTGAACAATAGTAAGACACGGGCATAATACAAGGTAATTAGGTCATGGAGACTCCACACCCAAAGAGATTCATGCTGTCTTCTGGGAGTGGGTCAGGGTTTATAGAAGTGGAGTAGTTTCATGAGAGCTGTTAAAAAAGAAGTGAGTTACTTCCTCTAAGTCTCATATTTCCTGTCTGGCCATGTGATCTCTCCCTCTCTGTGCTCCCACCATGATATCACTAGCCATGGTGTTAGATAGCCACAAAGGCCACACCAGAGCTGAGAAGGTGCTAGAGCTATCCTGTTGGAAGACTGGGTTATTGTCAGCTGGGTCTATTTGCTGGCTCAGACTGAGGGTGGATCAAATCCAGGGACATGGAAGAAGTTCCACCAAAGTTTACACCACAAGTATTTCACTCCATTGATCATTGCTGATGAAACAGTTCAGCTAATCATTTAGAAGACAAAGAATTAGAACAGGGAGGGTCTGTGTCCAGCCTTACCCTGAGCAAACAAGGGGGTATCCATCAGTCTTCTCTAAAGCTAGGAAGAAGGGTGGTTTTTGCACAGGACTGTTTGCCAGAAGAATGGAGTAGTATGGACTGAATGTTTATGTTCCCTCTAGTTGATATGTTGAAGTCCCAGTCACCATTGTGATGGCATTGGGAGGTGGCACTCTTGAGAAGTAGGTAGGGTTAGGTTAGGTCATAAGAGTAGAGGAAATTTTGGATGTCTCAGTGATTCTTCTGTCATTTCTGGGACAAATATACCTGACACCCAAAACAAAGGAAGGAAAAGTTTATTTAGCTCACAGTTACTGGAAGTTTCAGTCCATACTTGGCTGGCTCCAAAGCAGAGCAGCATGCAGCAGAGAGCAAACTTCCATGGCAGCGGCAAACACCAAGAGAAGAAGTCTGTCTCTCTGTCTCTCTTATATTACATTCAGGCTATATGCCCCAGGCTAGGTGTAGTCCTCACACCCATAATCCCAGTGGATCATGAGTTATTCTCAAACTCTAGAAGTCCCCACCCCATGACAGCATGAAGCTTTAGGGGGACAACTACACACAAACCATAACATTGGGGTAAAATACTGGTTTCTAACTCAACATGTATCTCCTGATTTGCAAACCTATCTTGTACCTACGTGAAAATGGTCTTTGCTTTTATTTTAACCTTATTTATGACTCCTTGGTTTATAGTACCCAATAGGGCCTCAAAGTATTCTTGCCTGTCCTGTGTCTTCATTCACACAGGGGTCAAAGAGTATGCATGAAAAACACTGATTACTTTAGAAACTATACAAGTGCGCCCTCAGAGGTAAGGAACATTGGTTTTTAAAGACAATGGGCAACTAATGGGGTGAGATACAGTGACTTATTTTGAATAATTTTCTGTGGGTCCTGTTATTTACATATCTTCTTTTGAACAAATTTTGCACAGATGCTAGATTCTGTTTACACATGACTGCTTGCTAAGGGGATATCATGAGTGGCTCAGCAATAAGTAAGCCCTTAGAACCAGTCAGGTAACAGAAGTTCCAGGTTTAGAAACTGTCATAAACTGGAGTCTTGTGAAGTGCATTCTAAGGAAGAGAACTAACAGTTGTACATTGCAGGCAGGACTTGTGTCTTTAACGCAAACCACAGGTCACCAAATTTGATCTCTGAGTCTCACACAGAATATGTTGTGAGATGTGGACCAAACAGCACTGTGACAGTCAAGCTTAATTATTAACTTGACTAGAGTGAGACTCCTCAATAGATGATCAGATCGTTGGGGTGATGTTTACAACTGAACGTGCTGCTAGGAAGCGGCCTGGCTGGAGATGGTTTGCAGGGGCTGTGGCTTTGAATGACATATCACTTGCTGGCGCTCTTCCCCTGGCTCTGCTTGCTGCCTACTGTGAGCTAAGCAGTTTACTCCACCGTGCACCTTTACCATGGTGTCCCTGTCTTGAAGCCAGCCAACCGTGCACTAAACCTTTGAAACTGTGAACAAAATTCAGCCTTTACTTCAGTAATAGAAAAGCCGAGTAATGTATGTAATGATCTTAACTTTTATTTATTTATCTTTTAATCCTTTATTTATTTGGTATAGGGTCTCACTACACAGCTCAAACTCATAGTGATCCTCCTGTCTCAGCCTCCCCAGCATTGGGATTAGAGGCATGTACCACCATAGCCAGTTTCAGCGGCCAGCACAGCTCAGTGCAGGCACCACATGCAGTACTGGGAATCAAACCCTGGTCCTTGCACTTGTCAGGTAGGCATTTAGACCATTGAGCTATCTCTCCAGCCCTTAGCTTTTATTTTAATTTCCCTGGACCTAGTCAGATATGTTAAACATACTTTCTCTCCCTTATTCTGTACAACAATATTTTTATCTTTGTCTTACAGATTCAAACACTGAGAATCAGTGACATGAAATCATTTCCCAAAGACCCAACAGAAGCTAGACAGGAACCCAGGTCATTTAATTGAAATCACACATTTAACACAGAAGATGGCTTCCAGAGGAACCTTAAAGAAGTCAGTCTCCTATCAAGTTGGGAACACTAAGCATCAGCCAACATGCAATGGGTAGCAGAGTTTACTATAGAATCCAACTCTTCTATAACTCTTTGAGTAAGATGGAATCCTAGACTCCATCTTACTCAAATACATCCGCTACACCTTTCCACCAGCTTTCTTTGTCAGCCATACTTTAACTGTTCTCTGCTAAAGTAGTCTAGACAATTTCCAAAACAGTTCCCAGCATTCCAGAGAAGATCCTTAGCCCAGATTTAAACTATTTCAAGGCAATTCAGAACATACCTGAGGGACGAAACAGCTCTTCTCTGCTCTTTTAACACTGAGTGGACAGTCTTCAAAGCTAAAACAAACTTCCCAAACCTAAGTGGTATGCAGGAATAGACATAGGTCTCTAACAAAACTCAAAGTAAAACTAAAAGTTTCATTCTTCGATTAATGCCTTAGCAAGGTAGAGGCCATCACTTTTGAAAATATATTCTTTTTTCTGCTTACTGAAAAACTATCTATCCATGGGAAAATACAAAGGAACATAAAGGATAAGTCATAAACTGCTCACAATTCCACTGTACATACACATCCTTTATTTTTCCCTTACTAGTAAAACAAAAAAGTATGTGCTGATTTTTAGTGCTATTATACAGGATAGCATCCAAGGTATAATTTATGTATTATTTTTCAGAATAGTAGCTTTTTATAATATATGCCCATCTGATCCTATATGTCCTACTTGATATTTCCATATTTTACAAAATTAAGATGATATTTTATGTCTCTGTTAATGTACTATATTGAGGATGTAATCAATATTTCCATAAAAATTATTCAAATTTCACAGGTCAGCATTGTAGCTATGCCTTCTTTGAAATACCATGGTAAATACCATGCCAGCTTCTACTCCAGTGCTGGTCATTTACGCGTTGCCCTTTCTCACTATTATAAACAACACGGAGTTAACATGAGTCTTTTATCCTCATTTTGTGATAACTTATTCACTGCAACTTTTCAATAACCATTAAAAACATTTTCTGAGATCTTCTTGGGTCTTCTCATACAACTTTTCTTCTAAGTTTGATTTTCTAGAATATCTCCTTAAGGATGAGATATTATCTGAAATGCAGTCAATTTTACAGAGTAATCTAAGGGGAATTGGTAAATTGATTCTTGGTATTGCTTTCTGAGGCAGTCATTCACCCATTAGGATGACTATTTAAAAAGTGATTCTTATTAATGGTTTTAGGTGATGAAACATCAGTAACTCCTAAAATCACAAGAAAGGAGAAAAAACAAGACAGCACAGGGCCAGCCAAATAGCGCAGTGGATTAAAGCACCTGCAAGCAGACACAGGGGCCAGGGGTTCAATCCCGTGGCCTGCTGTGCCAGCCCCACCCCTGGGGTGCAATTAGAGGGCAATTGAGACAGGGTGTGGTGGTGCACACCTGTAATACCAGCACTTGGGAGGCTGTAAACAGGAGAATCACTATGAATCCAATCTAGTAGAGAGACCTTGAACACCCTGTAGATCCTTCCCTAAAATGCATAAATTTAAAAAAAAGACAGTACATGCTTCCTTGTGGAAGCTCAGCAAAGTCTAGGTGATCTAGATGATGTGAAATTTCAAAAGGCAAGTGAGGTTTATTCAACAAATAATGTGCAAGTATACTAGGGTAAGAGGGTAAGAATCTTATAAATATTTTAGAAACATATAAACCAATTTTAATGTGTAAATTTTATTTTTGCTCCAAGAAAATTATTACCAAAACATTAATGTAACAATTGGGAAGATATAACAATTATCTGCATATTTGATAATGTGAAGAAATTATTAGTATTTTTAGGTGAAACAGGTATTAAGCTTAAATTTCTCTAAAACTTTCTTTCTATTGTTCACTTTTGTTTTAGAGGAATGGGGATTGAACTCAGGGCCTTTGCACTAAAATATATCTGCAACCCTTTTTAAATTTTGTTTGTTTGTTTTTAACAGGTTATTCCTAAATTTCCAAGGCTGGATTCAAATTTGCAATCCTCTGCTCCTAATCTTCCAGAATAATTGGATTACAGGGATGTACCACCACTCCTGACTTAAATAGTTCTTTTCATTTGAGAATGTTATCAAGATGCTCATTATATGGCTGGGATTAAGGTCCAAATAATCTAGGTAAGAAGGTCAGGAATATTGGTTGTGATCTGTAACTATTAAAATATAGAAATGAAGGGCCAGGGAGATAGCTCAGCAGCATATAGTATCTGCCTAGCAAGTGCAAGGTCCTAAGTTTGATCCCCAATTAAAAAAAAAAAAAAAAAAAACAGGCAACCCTATGGTGTGTGTTGTTGTGTAAAAAAATATTTAGATAGATAGATATCTATACATACCATTTTCTCTCTACTATTGTGTATGTCTTAAGTTTTCCATAACAAAATGTTCTTGACATTGTACTGCAATCAATCAAATTCATTCAGTGGCTAGTTTTGTTTCCCAAAGCAATGTTGGTCAAGCTGTTTTGACCTTCCATGGGTCATGAAATGAACTTAGCATATTTTCACCAGCCCTTGTTTTACATGCAACAGTACAGATCAGACATGGCAAATTTATTTCATTCAGTATGTTCCTGCATTTGATTGGAAGTGGCTCTCTGCAGCCTTGTTTTTAGCAGATTTCTGAAACTGCATTCAGGCAGATCAGCAAAAAGTGCAGTGATAGATTAATGATGTCTGTCAATGACAGCAAGTATACCACCTATTTCCCAGGAAGGCCCAATGGGTTTTGCTGTGATTGTATTTCTGCCAAAGTCCTGTGATTGAAATCTAAAGGCTATTAGTGGAACTACTTCAATTGCTTTTAATTGCCACTGTGACGTGGTAGGAAATAAAGCTAGAAAAAGAAAACTAATGTCTGTAATTCCCTCAGACTTCGAAGGACATCTGCACATGCAGGGTTGATTATTCTGCATTGCCACTACCCTTCTAGTTTTCAGCCAGGGTCTAAAACAGAAAGAGGAAACAATCCTAAAGGAAACAAAACCATAGGGCAAAATGTTGATGACGTTATATATAATATTATATGAACACATGTGTGTGAAAATACTCTTTTCATTTTATATAAATTATATGAAATATGCATAGGTGTGAATTAACTCCCACTAAAGAAGACATCTACCTTACAGCATAAACTACATATAAGCACATATACAATCATAACAGAAATATATAGGATATAGTCTAGGACCTGTGATAGCATACAGTGAGTATGTAATAAAAGATTGCCACATTTAATTAAACTTGTATTTATTAAAATGTAATAATTGCATGTATTTATGAGATGCAGTGTGTTATTTCAATACAAGCATATGCTGCTAAAACTGGTATGTTTCTATCTTTTTACCAGTTAAAGTTATTTAAGTCTACCTGTGTCAATCCACTGAACAAAGCAGTTACTCCCAATGTATGAAAATGAATGATGACCATCCAAATGAGAGCAGTCAGCGTTATTTATTTAGCGCTTACTATAACAAAGGCATCAGCTACCATCACAGAGACTTCCAGGCAGGCAAGGAAGTTGGAAGACTTTAGAGTGGACAAGGGAAGGCTTTGGGTGTGCTCTGATTGGAGGCTTTCAGCTCCGAAACTGGAGGCAAGCTACCTGGAAATAGAGCATCCTACATGATTGGGCAGAGAATCATATTGGACTTTCTCTAACTGGTCCCAAATGGAAACAGGGCCAAAGCAATCGTTGTACACCAGGCAATGAGAAGCTCTGTCCTCCTCTAATTAGCCAGGACTCCCAACTTCCTACCTGGAGTCCAGATTCTCATTCTCCATGTATTTTAGATTCTTCCACTCATCTGGCTTTCAAATCTTCTTATTCCCCCAACACAAACACACACATGCACACACACACACACACACACACACACACACACACAC
>NDGN010838683.1:0-13332 GCA_002564285.1 Tympanoctomys barrerae | reverse complement strand
TTGGTTCTTATCTTGAAAACAGAAAGGACACCCCAAGAAGGCATTTGTCTGTGTCCCCACTGCCGTTAATAAGCCATTATTCCATCATTCAGACAATAGTTTTTGTTTGTGTGTGTGTGGGGGGGGTGTTGGGTTTTGTGTTTGCTTTTCACGGCCTCCACTGAACAGCACCCTCAGCCCTTGAGAAGGCCTCGGGAGTGGGCTGAGGCTGCTCCTACTTCCCATGCCCTTTGCTGGCCTCTGCTGACATCTTCACCATCTTCCCGCTGTTGGCAGCTCGGACACCTGGCCGCACTCTGCTGTCCTCCTCAGTCCTGCCCCTGCCTGAACGATACCTCCACCAGCGATACCTCCCCAGTACCTGTGGCCCGACTTTCCCCTCTACACCTAAGCTGCCTCCTGGAATGCTGCCATTTCCCAGTGGTTTCAGAATTTGCACAACTTTCGCCATCTGTTGTTTTCTTGTGTTTTATAAGTAGATCCATGACAGATTCGAATTTTCTTTAAAATGATCCTTCATCACAGATGGTTTCAAAATGCTGGCCTCTCCTGGCTTACCCATTTGGATAACTTTTAATTTTTCCATCAGAACACTCTATTGCAATTTCCCTAATCTACACTATAATTTTAAGAGAAACAACTACTAAAATTAAATTGGAGTAAGTTAACATTTACTGCTTTTCCTACAAGTTCCTGTCAAAATGAAATGAAGTTTTGGGGGCTCAACTACATGTAATGGTTGCTAAGCCTGGTTTTCTGAACTCTTAAAGCTTGCCTGAAGTCTCAAGACTGCTGGTAGTTGCAACAGCCATTCTAGTAGATGAGATTTTATTCTCATGTCATTCCTTGTTTTAAGAAGATTGCAAGTTGTAAAAGTGACTGAACTTGGTGTAGACATCAGATATTAGTAGTTGCTAAGAAACTGGATTAGTGCTAATTTAAGGAAGGTATTATTCCTTTTTATTTCCATTTGTTACTACAGTAATTTAATTACAGATCAACACCTTTTACGGTTCTCTGGGGTAACCAGAGGGCTAAACGTCTGTCCCTTAGCTGGTGGGGTGCGTGGGTGGGTCATCTTTATAAGCACCCTCCACACAGACCACATTCAAACAGGAAGTGGCTCAAAAAAAGAAAAGGCCTCTTGGGATACAAACAATGCCTGAGCTCATGAGCAAGGCCATGGTTGAGTGCTCAGGACCGCAGTGTCCCTGCCTTTCTGCCCCTGCTGGGCTGCACCGCACACATCACCACAGGCCGCCTCATGCTACGCACAGTGCCATTCAGCCACCTGCTGACAGTCACCTGGCAGTTGATTCCTCAGGTCAAAGGTCAGTTCCCAGACCCAAGAAAGGCATTCTCCACAGTGCAGCCAGCCTGAGCTTGTTGGAAGGTAAATCTGATAGTACCACAGAGCTTCCCCAGACTCTTCCCACCACACTCCTGGGAAGGCTTCGCTGCCTCCCAGGGAACCCCTCACAGAACTCAGCAGGCCCCTCCCAGCTGTTGTTCCCCACTCCACCCACCCTCAACCCCACCCTACTCCACCCCATTCTCAATTCCAGGAGTACTGCATGCCACGGTCATACCTGCCACGCTTTCTAAGGCAGCCTTTCCTTGGTTCTTCTGCCACTGGGTGGGCATCCATCCCAGCACCTAGGGAGGGCTTCGTTGAACACACACTGCTACTCCTAATATGTCGCATTTGAACTGATACTATTTGTGTGCATATGAGTAAGGTCTGGTTCTGCTCCTGGAGCTGAGGAGGGCAGTCACTGCTGTTCTCTGTGGAGACTACAATTCTGACATCTAGTGTAGCTTCCAGCCCAGAGCACAAACACCCCGAGTGAGAACGAAATGCATGAAGGCTTAGGCAGGTCCACATGGGCGCACTAGGCTTGGCTGGGTACAGACAGTCCAGCCAAGACAGTCCAAGATGCAGGGCGCTGACTGCCACTCTGCCCCCACAGCAACATGAGGCCCAGGGCAGGGGCCTCTCCTCTGTGTGCCGGTACCCACTCTTCACGGAGGAACTTTTGAAGTTATTCTAACAATTTTGGGGTGTGTGTGTGTGAGAGAGAGAGGGGGTGGGGGGCGCCAGCTCTGCCCACCCTGGGGGCGGGGCTGGCATGGCATGTGGTCCTGGGGACCAAACCACCGCTGTCCCGGTGTGCTTGCCTAAGCAAGCACTTTAGCCCGCAGAGCTATCTCGCTGGCCCCAGTTTAGTTCTTTATGAGAAATAGCGGGCCAGGGAGATAGCTCACCTGTCACCACCACTTCCAAGAAGAAGAAAGCAAAGCAAAGCAAGAGCTGCTAGCCCTGGTGCTGAGTAAGAGGAGCGCATGAGCTCTGACGCTTGCTCCATCCTGGGGGCAATGCTATAGATGCACTCTGGAACTCGAAGGTGGGACTTGGGCTAGGGCTGGGGCTCATGCTGGGGTCTGTGTCTATCTTCTCACGGAAGCCCCTCAGCAAACCAAAATGTTTCGTACAAGCGAGCAAACTTAACTTCGAGACTCAGAGAGTTAAAGGAATTTACCAGGGCCACACAGGTGTCACATAGAGACTGGATCTGAATCCCATTCACTGCAGCGCTGTTCAGCATCCTTCACTGCCAGAACACAGCCTTTGCAGAAATGAAGGAAGAGCTGTACCTAGGCAGAAGGCGCCCTATGGTCCCATTTAGTCTCATACTTGGAGCTTGAAGTAATAAGACTTTAGTCAGCTTTTTACAGGCCTGCCTTTGGCTTCTTCCCGCTTCATGACTGTTCCTTTTAGACACATTTCTAAAATGCAGATTGATCCTCTCTGTCTCAGGCTCACGGGTGTCCACTGGCCTGACTTCTCTCTGCTTATGGGAATCTGGTCTGCTGTATCTCTGATGTATCTCAGTGCAGGGCACTTGCCTAGCATGCGCCAGGCCCTGGGTGAGTCTCTGGAGCCACAAAATAATGTGGAAAACCCTCTGCCTAGCACACAGCCCTGGGCTCCCACTCTGCCCTCTTCCTCACCTTCCTCGGCATCCACACAGGCCTCCTGCACAGTCTCCTAGCAGCTAAGCACTGCCTCTGTCGTTTCTGGATGTGATTCTCCCTTCCTGACAGCCTGTCCAGCTAAGGAAGCCAGGTCAAGTAGAGGGGCAAATGGCATACAGAGTGACTATGTACTTCTTGGGGCAGGGGGTGTTACTCGAGATTGAACCCAGCACCTTCCAACTGAGGGCTTTTTTTCAGACAGAGTTTGGCTAAATTGTTTAAGCTGGATTTGAATTGGGATGCTCCTGCCTCAGCCTCTCACGGTGTGGGATTATAGCTATGGACCACCACATTTAGCCAAGTAATATTATTATCTTAAAAATAATTCCATGTATTATTAAGTTGCACTGTACTTGAGTAAGTCTGGAGAAGAGATTAATTGGAAAGATCCCAGCTTTTGCTAAACATGTGATTGATAAGGTTTCAGTAGTAAATTGCTCTTCAGTTTCATACTATCAGAGAATAGTCAGTACCACCCCTGGCGTCCTTTGTTCTCAGCAATTCAAATGTACCAGAAGGGCTCTGCAGCAGTTTCCTCAATGTGTAACAAATGCTACTATGTATATTCATCTCTTCGCTTTTAATTATAAGGATTTGAATCTGCAGCACCAATTAATCAGTAATTAGATAGTACTGTACCAGAAGAAATTAAATGGAAATAAAAACAAAAACACAGCTCAGCACAAGGCGTTATCATCTGTATCATTTCATGTAGCATGATGAAAATACTCCCTGAGAAATGTAGGTTAACTAGGTCATTAGCCGTGCATTCCTTTAATGTCATTGCTGACCTCTGGTACCACTGGGAAACTTAATCCAGATGCAGAAACCTTCTTATTATACTAATGTTTATTTTTCTTTTTATTCCTCATTGAGAATGTGCCTCATGAAACTCAGTAGTAATTTTGAAATGCAGTAGTAGTTTTGGCAGTGCAAGATAAATGCATATTTTGTAATGATGTATTCTCTTCAACATCATAGGTTTTTCAAAGAAACACATAAACCAACTTCTGAATTACCTAAAACAAAATTTTCATCTTAGGTATAGAAAAAGGAAGAAGAAAAAAAAAACAGAACAAATAAAGGAGAGGGGGAAAGGTCCCTACAGAAGAAGGAAAAGCCCCTGTAGGCAGCAGAGGAGGTTGGTGGGGACTGCTCCCTAGAGTCATTTCCCTGTGCCAGCTGCTGGGCCTCTTAGGCTGAGCCACAAACCTTGTGTCCATAAGAGAAAAAGAACATTGACAGCTGGACAAAGAAGTCACCTGGTACCACATGCCATGCCAGCTCCCGCGCTGAGCCAGCCATTGAAACCAGGTGTGGTGGCACATGCCTGCAATCCCAGTGCTGAGGAGGCTGGGATGGGAGGATCACTACAAGTCTGAGCTGCAGAGACAGACCCTGTGCCAAATAAACAAAAGATTTAAAAAAAAAAAAGGCAGCAGCTCCTGCAATTTGGTCTTGAAAGTAGTAACAGCAGGCAATTCACACGGCAGGACCTGGCCCCAGCAGAGCCTCCGGGCCCAGGCGGTGTCTGTCTAGGAAGGAGCCCCTCCTTTCTGGACTCCTAGCTTAGCCTTCTCTCTGTGATCATAACTATGTGGGGAAACTGAGGCAGGAAAACACCCAGAATTACCCTGAGACGCTTTGCATTTGCTCCTTGGTGCTGTTTCAAAAGGTTGTATTTCTGAGGGCAGCTGGCATCGCCTCTGCTCCCACGTGGAGGCTTCTGTGAAGGGCGACTGTTGCGAACACTTTCAGCAGCATGCTGGGTCAATGGGCAGGGCTTGCGCGTAAAACTGTGGTAAAATCTTCCACAGAGAGAATTTCATTATGCACTGGCATAATGGCTTGCTTTGTAGTCATATTTTTAATTACCAGTCTCTGAAATAAGTAATTTGTCTTTTGATGGAATAGTTTGCAAAGAAATAGCGTAAGGAGGTTTGAGAAGAATTATAGGGGAACTGGCCTTTGGTACCTGGGTTGGAAAGAGCAGCCATGGCTGAGTAACTCGGTACCATGAGGACTCTGGAGAGCGAAACTGCAACAACTTTTTGTAGCTTTCTGATGAAATTCAATAACCTCCCAGATTGAGAACCATTTCATTTGATTTTTTTCCCCCAGTTTAAGAATTTCCCTCCCCTACTGTGTTACGAAGCAGTGCTGGGAAGCTTCTGACTTTAAGAGTTCATTGCTTTTACAGATTATAGAGTGCACCTGTGAGTGAAAGCCACATTTGTCAAAATGACAATTCATTTGTGGGTATGGGTTATTAATCCTCTGTTGTGCTTCTTCAACTATTCCCTAATTGGAAATGTTCATCTCTCAGGAGGTGGTACAATTTATTTGGTGTCAATGTACTACATAAATTTTTGCCTCTCAAATTTAACTTTTTTTACTGAAGTAAGTTTTACCAAGTTGATTCAGTTGGTGTGATCATTCCCGTATGGACATTCTCATTCAAGGTTACCTGACCAAAATGAAGGAACCAAGTAACCTCTCCATCACAATGAATGACTCTCTGTGGCTTTCTCTTTAACAAGTTGGTAACTCTTCCAATGGCCAAGTCTTGCTCTAGTAGGATACAGAAAAGAAAACACAAAAAGCAAAACTGGAGTTTAAACACCCATAATCGTACTTGCCCTGCAGTCTCCCTGGTCTCAGTAAATGGCTCTGGCTATTGCTAAGACCCACAGTCCCGTGGACTATTTTGGGTCTCTGCCTTTTACTCCTCTCCCCAGCCACCTCCCTCTGCCCCTGCCCTGCTCCAAGATACTGCTGTGCTCTCTTGCCTGGACTCCTAGCTATTATCACCTAACTTGTTGCCCTTTGCTATCCTGCTATGCCTAAGATCCATTCTCCCTATGGCAGCTCAGGTATTTTATATATATATATATATATATATATATATATATATATATATATATATTTGGGGGGATTCCAGGGATTGAACTCAGGACGTTGCGCCTGCCAGGAAACACTTTATTCCGCAGAGCTATCTCGCTGGCCCAGGTATTTCAATCATGTTATGTCATGAGAGCTGCTGAAGGCCTTTTGGTTACTTTCCATTCCCCTTAGAATAACATCAGAACCCCTTCCCGGCCACAGGACTCCACACGTCCAGGCCTGCACCCCTCCTCCTTGCTGCTGTTCCTCTACAGATGCCGTGCACACACTCATGCTTGCCTCTCACTCTGTGTGGGCTGTGGACACCATCCAGGGTGTGCTTCCCACACCTAGGGACCAGCTCCCCTCTGTGTGTCCCCTCACATGTCGCCTCAGACATCTCCTGACTCCCTGCAGTGCCGCCCCCCCCAGGGCCTGCGTGTCTACCTGTTCGGGCCTTTAGCTAGAACCTGGGGTCTGCACGTTTGCTGTGTACCTCTTGTGCTCAGGACAGCGTCTCTCCCATTAGCACACTCAGTGGTGGTGAGTGACTGAGTAAGGAGACCTTTCCCTGGCAGGTACAGCTTTGATGGGACAAATTACCCTCTTCACTTTGGGTCCTCACCTATAAAACAAAGCCAGCAGGACAGTGGATCGTGATGAGGAAGAGCCTCAAAGCAGCACACGTGTGGCAGCACGCGGAACCTTGCGTGGCCCAGAGTGAGCATGATTAACAGCGCCGCTTCCTCTGTTACAGAAAATCTTCAGAGGAGCTAGACATGGACAAGGTGACCGCGGCAATGGTACTAACCAGCTTATCAACCAGCCCGTTGGTGCGAAGCCCTCCTGTGCGGCCAAATGGTAAACACGGGGTGTGGGTGTGGGCAGGGCCCGTGACACCAGGAACAGGGCCTCTCTGGGCTTGAGGCGCCTTGTTCCATCACGCTAACCATTAACCTTAAAGCGAAGGAAGTGTGGCAAAAACAGGCACCAAGGCTATCAGCCTCCTCCAGACCTTTCCAGAGAGCCTGGTGTGTCTCATCTGCCTGTCCACTCAGTTCACATCTCTCAAGCTCTGACAGTTGTTTTCTGTCCTTCGAAACACATCTTTGCAGTATTTGTGCTCCTTTTCCCAAGAAAACGGAAACTGGGCTGATGAAGTTTATTTTTCCCTGGCATTTTTACTGTTTGGGGAGGTAGTTGGATCAAAGAACTCACTAAAGACTAAAACTTTAAAAAGCATTAGCCCAGGGCCAGGGATACAGCTCAGGTCACAAGCACCTGCCTGGCAAGCACAAGGTCCTGAGTTCAATTCCCAGTACCAAAAAAAAAAAAAAGCATTAGCCCAGGCTCCTTAAGGAGAGGTATTATTTATTCCATCCATTATTTTGCTATATACTCATCAGATACCAGCTAGATGATTTGAATGCAACCCTGTCCACACACCCAGCAGGTACACAGTGTCTGTGTTAGTCACACCCTGACACAATGCCTGACACCCACAACTTAAAGGAGGGGAGGTTTGCTTGGGTTCACCTTCCCAGTGCACAGTCTCCAGCAAAGGGTCAGGCAGAGGAGAGCCCTCCAGCCACTTCCCCAGTGACCCACTTCCAACAGGCCCCCCTCCGAGCAGCACATTTAGCTCCGCACCTGCCTGTAGCTCAATCCACTGTTGAGCGCAGTGCCCTCATGGTCTCCTCACTTCCCAGAAGCCCCAGTTCTGCATACGGAGGCCTCTGGAGGACATTCTAGGTCTAACCCATAGTGTTCTATTTGGGTGTGAGATGATGTGAGGTAGACAGAGCGGATGCTTCCACCTCATGGGCCATGTGTTCCTGGCTAGGAGCTCAGACCTTATTCTGAGACTTTGAAGCAGCTATTGAGGTGATCAGGTAGCGGAAGGTTAGTACAGTATTAGGAACACAGGTAAAACCAGCAAAAGCCACATGACCTGAACCTTGATGGTTGCTGTGGGGCTGCGTAGACACAGTGGGGAAAGACGAAGATGACAGAAGCACCAGAGTTTGTGATGGACAGAGATGAAGGAGGCCAGGGGGAGTTCAAGCAGTTGGTGTACCTCAGTAAGGTACAAGGAACAAAGGCAGAGAAATGGAAGTGCCTGTAAAGACTTGGGCACTGAATGAGACTGGCCAGAAGTGGAAACCTTTTCTCCAACCCCAGAACAGCCAAACGTGCTCAGTTGAGCTATGTATGGTTCACACACAACTTGTTTGAAAGCAGAAAGCATTAGAATGAATTGGTGCGAGAGTGAGCGAGTCCTCATCCAGGCTTTCTCCAGCCCCATAGGATTTGGAAAGAACAAGCACAATGCCAGAAATTCAAATCAGAATCATTAATCAGGAGTGCCCGGCAACTTGATTCACTTTGAGCTGGGGTGCCGGCCCTCTGCCCATCCCCCAGCCTGGAGCAGGTCAGGTTCCTTGCAATGGGGCTGGCAACCCCTGTGCAGTAACCAACCCCTCTTCTGAGGACCACTCAAGCAAGGGGTGTCCCACTTCACCTTTCTCAGGTTGATGAGTAAAGTAAAATAATATTCTAAGAAAAAGACATGTTGACGAGGAAAAAAGAATACAGTTTAAGTTAGTCATTTTTACCACTAGATTCTTTTTTTTTAATTGAAAACCATTTTAATGTTCCTTTGTATTTAAAGGTTAGCATTAAATAAAACTTTCAGTGCAAACTTTTTTTTCATAGAGTAATTCAGTTAACTCCTCAACTAGTAACCCCAAGCTGTCTGATACTTCATTTGGTCTGTCTGCAATAGGAAACAAATTTTTAAATAGAGAAATCATTTTGTGGCAATGAAGCACTCATATATTTTAGGAGCAAAATGTTTTCCAGAATGACTTATACCAGTACAGTTCTGGAGACTGCACTGAGCGCTGTCGGTGCCTGACAATGATTATGCCGGCAGGAGCTGGGTCTGCAGAGAGCAAGGCCCGCAGCCCCTGTCTGTGAGCTTGGGATCTCCTGCATAAGACGGGCAGACACTGGTCCCTAAGAACTGCTATGAATCAGTCCTAACTTTTTTTCTGAAAAACTCATTTTCAATCACTTTATCCTTCAGAGTAAATTATGTTCCAAGAAATATCATTCACAAATTGCTAAGCAAATTCACTTTTGACATTGCAGGGAAGTGCTGAAAACACACTGTAATAATGATTCTCGCAGTACATTCATTTCCTCCTAGAAGACGTGATCACCCATCTAGCACCACACATTGGATTTTACCATACAGCCGCAGGCTGAGGGTTTTTATAAGCCCCCCCACCCCCGTGCCTGCCGGGTGCGGTTTGCACAACAGGGATCATCTCCCCGGCCTTCCAGCCTTCTGTAGGGCTGGCTGCAGGTCCTGTGGTACCGACAGTGCTTTCTTGTTTCTAAGATGTGGCTCTGCACCTCTGGGTGGGGGTCTGCAGGCTGGAGGGAGCAAGCCGCGCATTTGGCTGTGCTGACACTGTAGGGAGTGAGCCTGCGTCAACAGCCATTTGATTCTGGCAGGAAGCTTGCTGTGATGAGATGGGTAATTTCACCTGATTCAATCTAAAACTTCACACCTTTAAACTTTTGTTTCGCATAGTTGAGGAGTATACTGGAAATCTGTACTCAGGGAAGGTAGTTAGAAAATTTCCCCAGGAATGCTAGTCTTCACTTCATTATTAATTATACAGACATTGACAGTATTTTTTTAATGAGGCATTTTGGGACTTTTTTCTTCCTTGTAGTTAGAATAGGGTTTTAATATATTCCGAATGCACATAAATATGGAGGAGAAATTATCCAGGAGGAAAGTCAAATTTATACAAATGCTAATTAAATGTGGGCATCTTGAAAGGTAAAGAAGATCTTCAGTGATTAAAAGCTACTTCCCCCCAAGACGTTCTAACTGGGAAGAATCTCTCCACATTAGCAAACATTTCCCGTAGTGTTTTCTACCACAAGTAGAAAGGTACCACAGAACACCAGTCTTATAAGTAATTATTACCAATAAATTCCTAACCGATCTCAGCTTTGTCAAAGCACGCAGAAGTTCCCATCGCAGGGTCTCTGTGTGGGTCACTTAGGAGCCACCTAGCAGGACATGTAACTTCTGCGCTTCAGGGTCCTCCTGGGTGAAGGGGGTGGGCCGTGGCCCTCGCTCTGGAGAAGGAAGTGGCCCCAGTGTGAAGGAGCGAAGCTAGGAACAAACACAGGTTGGAGGTCCCCTTAGTTGCTATAAGCAGCTTGGAAAATGACTTTAGATAATGATCCAGAAAGTAGTATTTCTCTTAGGGTCTTAAATCCTTAACTTTGTATACACATATCCAAAAAAAACTCCTACAAGTAGTTCCTATTTTTAAAAAGTTGAAGTTGGGATTAGGAGGGTGAACACATGATTCACCAAATCATTTGGGAGAAGACTGCAAATAATAATAGCCCTCTCCAAAACCCTGCAGCCGGAAATGCAGCGCTCCCCAAACTTCGTGAGCGAGGAGATCCACATGCAGTACTTGGTTCCCTAGTCCTCCCTCCTCCCGGGAGCTGCGCCCACACAGCAGAGCCTCTTAGCCTGATCGCGTGGCCAAAAGGACAAGCGCTTACGCTGTACTGTGACTGGAGAGGGACGCGTGGATGGGACAGAAACGCTCACACCTAGTGAGCGTTGCCCACCCTGAGCTGGGGCAGGGGCTGCCCTCCCGGGCCCTGACACTGTCTGTCTTGCTCCTCACAGAGGGCCTCAGCGGGTCGTGGAAGGAGGCGGGCTGTGTGCCGTCCAGCACGAGCAGCAGCGGCTACTGGAGCTGGAGCGCGCCCAGCGATCAGTCCAACCCGTCCACGCCGTCGCCGCCGCTGTCGGCCGACAGCTTCAAGCCCTTCCGCAGCCCCGCACAGCCGGACGATGGCATCGATGAGGCCGAGGCTGGCAACCTGCTCTTCGACGAGCCGATTCCCAGGAAACGGAAGGTGAGTGTGCGCCCGCGCTGCTGCAGGAACAGACGCAACCAGCGTCTCCCCGTAATCGTCGTGGAAGTTTCCAAATTGTCTGGATCAGAGGTATAAAATAATTAAAATACTGACGTACCTTATCTCCCATCACTACACATGTCCCATCCTTCAGTTATAAATGATCCCTCTTCGCCTTCCCAGTGGCACTTAATTTTTTAGTATCTTTAATGCACATCTTCTCTTTGCTACTTCAACCAGCTCTGAAAGGTTGTTGGGAAGAGTATTTTGTCTCTTGTTTTTATACAGCCCACTATGAGTTATACCTGAAAGATGACAAGTAAACATAAGTATATACTTACATACAGAGAATTAAATATTGCAAAGGAAGAGTGAATTGGTCTCTTTTATTTATTTTTTATTTATTTATTTTTTTGGTGGCTCCAGATTGCTTCCAGCGCTGGTCTGGATTGCCTTGAGTATCTGGGTATCGAACCACCGCTCCCAGAGACTGAATGCTTTGTTTAAGCAGGCACTTAAACAACTGAGCTAATGGGCAGGCCCCTGAACTGGTCTCTTTTGAAAGTTCACTGATTACACTTTATTCAGACCTGACAGCAGTCGGGTAAGGAAAGTGTGTCCCGCATTTAACTGGCCCTGCCACCTAAACCCAGATTTTCCTGAACCTCAAGCCTGAGCTGTTTCCTTCGTCTTCAGGTAGTTTATTGTCCTCACTTGCAGTTTGTAAAAAGCGTTTCTTCCTCCTGTCACAAAACGCTACCTCTAAATCTAGATGGCAAATTGGCATTTTTAAATCATCACATAAATATGAAACTGTACATAATACATTGGCTCTTAAATTTTGTATTGGTGGCATCACTATTTGTGACTGTTCACAAAAATCCAGAGCAAAGCCCTTGAGGACTGTGGTGCAGTGCAGCCCTTTTCCTGCCCTGGTTTGTCTCAGAGAGGCAAAGACGTAGCCTTGGTCCAGCCTCTTCCCTCTTGCAGCTCTGAGCACCGCTCAGCGTGTGCCACAGAAAGGTGGTGCAGGCATCCTTAGGGATGTTCCTGCAATGGCCAGTGTGTTCTTGCCTAGACAAAAGGATGTTAGCGCAGCCTCCCAGCCAGCCCAAGGCTGAAGAGTTGCTGTTTGCCACCAATTAGTCCATCCTGCAAGACTGGCATTGCCCTGACATCCTGTGGGTCCTGCAGCCCTGGACCTCACCTGGCCAGTCAGGAAGGGCACTGGCCCTCGATGGACGTGTGCCTGAAATCAGGCCAGCGCCTTGGACCTGAAGTCTCATCTGCTGCTTCCCGCTGCCTGGCTTCTCTTTGGGCTGTATGAGTGTGTGGTCCTCAGCGTCCTTGTGAGCCTGGCAGCGTGGCAAGGCCGCACAGCACAATGAGGCACCAGAGCTTTCAAGGTGGGATCCTGAACCAGTGCTTACAGTTTTGTATTGCGGTTGGGTCATATTGGTCAGGCTCATATCGAAGGTCTTCAGCCTACAGGAACGTTAGGGAATTGCTCACCAAAGGAAAAAGAAAAAAGCTTGCTGCAAAATGACCTAAGGTGAAGGGACAGGCTCAGCAAGATGCTAGAGAGTAGGTTTGAATGAATGAGAGCCCTGCACAGCCTCCTTTCTTCATGACCTGCACATCCCCAGGGTGGCCCCGGGAGGCCACTGACTTGTGTCCCACAGGTCTTGTACACATTAAGTTGTTGCTTTGGTTCTTTGAACTTAAAATACTCTGAATAATGGAAATAACAAAAAAGTAGGACTGCTGCTATTCTTTTTTTTTTTTTTAATCAAGTAAGCCAGTACTTCTTGAGCATGTACCAGACAAAATGCTCAATGCCCTGAGAATGAGGAATAGCCAACTTCTGTAAGTGATGAAATTGGGGTGGTAGAGCTTGGTGTGTAAAGCAACTATCCTAATTGTGCAGGGAGTGGGTAGCCTCTCGGACGGGGCAGAACACATTATAGAATAACTGTAATGCACTTATTTAAGAGATTTAAAATCATGTGCTAAAAGATTTGCAAGAGTTATTTTGCCCGCACTAGAGGATATTCTCCAGGTGGTAGAACTTTCTGAGTTCATCTTATTTTCATATCCATTCTCTTAGATGCGAGGTAGCTGTTTCAAACCAGGTTATCTATAATGGTGGCATGTCATATGGAGACTGGGAACTTTCTAGATCATGTTCTTCCAAACTGCAAATCTTAATCCACTATTGGATTATGAATCAATTTAATGAACAGCACTATTTGATTAGTAAGACAGAATAGAATGCACTTAAGGGTGAGTATTGTTTCTTGATATTTTCATTTCAGCTGTATATTTATGTCAACGTGCATTCTGTGAAAAATGTGGGGTTTTTTTCAAAGCTGATTAATAAGACATTTTTGATAATCAATACATTGTACATTGTTACCTTCTTAGTGGTTATCCATAGTACAAGAAGCA
>NDGN010838342.1:0-11815 GCA_002564285.1 Tympanoctomys barrerae | reverse complement strand
ACTGTCCTATTAATCAGTTTTGAAACTGTCTCATTGTTATTTGTTTCTCAATAAAATTAATAAGAAAAATAAAATAAATAAAGCCAAATTCGGGTAACTTTTTAAAATAAGTTCTCTCAAATTTAAATCTTCTTAGCTTGATATACTATATCTATAAAAACCTATAACAAACATATATAGTAATACAATGTTAGAAAATAGTTCCTTCAAAGTAGAAAGGCACATTGTTAAATAACTTTTAAAAGCTATGTTCATTATACATTCAGTAAAATAAAAATGTTCTAAATATTTTAATTCATTAATTAGTAAGAATATCAGAAAGTTGTGATGAGTTTTTAAAAAAATCTGAAAAGCAACATACATATAGGTGTTATGAAATGCCAAGTTTAATTTGCTTCACAGATATAAAATGTATCCATAACCTTACAGCAATAATCAACAGCCTCCACAACAGTCAGTTTGAATTAGTGCTCGATACACAGAATCCCACCAAATTATGTAACTCAAACAACATTTTCATTTTCATGTTTCAGTAAAGAAACACAGTAATATTTTTGATCTATTTCAAAAACATCTTCCTTTTCCTCTAAACTATTAAAATTATTTAAAAAAATAATTTACTAATGTTTGGATTCTGCAGAAATTTAACCATGAATATATATGGTTAACCTTCATAACTAGCCAGTAGCGTGATTATTGACCTCATGGAAAATAAAGACCAGACTCTTCCACGATGCTCTTCTGTCATGGAGTCAGCCAACTATAAACAGAAACCTATAAAAAGTAGGAGCCCCAAAGCCTGTTTTCCTTTCAGTTTGGGGTGTTGTGTAATTTATCCCAGTAACCAAAATCCAACCTGGATATTGTTTTATACCATGGGTATGAAATTAAAATAGTAAAACATCTGCATATTGCTTGAAAATACACACATATGCAAGGAAAACTAAGACCAATTTTGGAGGCATCAACAAGGCAATCAACAATATTGGCTTGCTTGAGCTCTTCATCTGTGAGGTAGCCACACAGATTTTCATTATATTGCTTATGTGATTATTTCTGAAATATGTCATAATAAAGTATGCAAAATATATTGCTCCTTCATTCTTACGTGTTTTCTTATTTGTGTGTGATGTTTGAGGACTGGGGAGATAGGTCACTAGAATAAGTGCTTGCCTGGAAAGAACAAAGTCCTGAGTTCAATCCTCAGTATCACAAAAAAATAAAAAACAAAAAACAAATAAAAGCAAAAAAAAAAATCCTGTCAGGACTGGGAGATAGCTCAGTAGAATAAGCACCTGCCTGTGGTTCTTGGAATTGTTACAACCTTATTGAGACTGTGAATTGATGTATTTGAATACAAAGCCATTCTTCTTAGAAATGTCAGAAAAATATGATGATTTTGACAAAATTGAGTTTCTGAACTTTTTCTAAATAATGACATTATTGAGACAAAATTCACATGCCAAAAATTCATTTAAATTGTGTAATTTTGTATTTTGAGTATATCATAGAGTTGGAAAGCCATTACAACATTGAGAATATTTCCATACCCATAAATAAACCCTATACACATCAGCAGTCACCCATTACTTTTCCCCTTAGGGCTATGAAAACACTCATTTACTTTGTAATTTTAGAGATTTGTCCATCCTGGATGTTTAAAATAAACAATATTACATTTTTTCTATTTATCTGTTTCAATAAACATGTTGCTAAGGTTTATCTATGTTCCAACATATATCATAACCTGTGTATTTGTATTGATTAATAATATCCTATTGTACGAATATACTACATTTTATTTATTTCATCAGTTGTTGAACGTTGGGGTTGTTTCCATCTTCTGGCTATGATCAACTATGTTACTATGAGTAACTCCTATGCAAGAGTTCGTGTGAACATATATTTTCAGTTTTCTTGGGGACCTCAGTGTGAAATTGCTTTGTCAAGTGACAGCTCTATGTTTAGCATCTTATGCCATCTTGGATGACTAATGAATCTGATGTTTTAAAATTTTATTTAAAACATCTCTTCGTCAAAAATCATCTTAAAGTCAATGCTAGACTTGTAAAAGAGAATTCCAACAAATTATTGTATAATAGATTAGCATTCAAATATTTAAAGACTTCATGAAAAATGAATTGTGTACATTAAATATAGTGCATATACTGACAAAACAAGAATTGTACACTAAATATAAATAAACATAGTTTTCTATGCTAAAATATAGTAATTTAGACACTTTTTTCTGTATTTAGGGCAGGTCTATAGGTTCTATAGGGTCTCTCTACACAGATCGGACTTGTAGTGATTATCCTGTTTACAGCCTCCCAAGTGCTGGGATTATAGGTGCAGGACACCAGGCTCAGTCTCAGTGACTGTATCAGCACACCCTGGAGGTGGGTCTGGTGAGGCATGGTTGGGGGATCAAACCCCTGCTGCTGCACTCTGCCCAAGTAGGCACTTTGGTCCGCTGAGCTATCAGGCCTGCCCCTTTTTAGACACTATAAGTGAATAATGATGAGATTTAAGTCCACTGTGGTTTGATATTCTTTGTTCTTATAATTCAATCCTTATATTTGGTGGGACTGTGAGGATCAATATTGAGCCTTTGCTTTGAGCTACATCCTAATTCTTTGAATTTTTTTTGGGTTTGAGGCAGAACCTTGCTAAGTCACTGAATTGCCCAGGCAGGGCTTGAATTTGTGATCATCATGTCCCAAACTCTTAGAATGATGGATTAATGGTGTGTACCAGCACAACTAGCTAGCATCTTTTATATATTTAAAATTATAGAGGTTTTGCATTAATGTTTAACCCCATTAAACATTAAAACCCCATAGTGTTTTCTTTTTTCTCTGTGTGGTTAGTACAGGGTCTACAGGGTCTCACTACACAGATCGGACTCATAGTGATCCTCCTGTTTACAGTCTTCCAAGCACTGGGATTACAGGTGCACACCACCACATCCGGTCTCAATCGCCATCTCAGCATGCCCTGGGAGCAGGGCCGGTGGCATGGTGCCGGGATTGAATCCCAGTCCCTAAGCAGGCACTTTCACCTACTGAGCTATCTGGCTAGCCCATGGTGTTTTCATGGTAAAGCTGACTATGCCTCCTTCTCTAACAAGACACAGCAAGCAGAACCTCCCCTGGTGGGCCAAACCTCTTCAAAACTTCCACTGAGGAAGTAATGTGATTAAGTCTGGGTTTTCTAGCACGAGTCAACTTTCATTTGAATCTTGGTTGCATGATTTTCTACATTTGGCACCTCTAAAAACTGCACTTTTCAGCTTCTTCATCCATGAAAAAAGCTAATGGGCATAGTCTTAGTTTTGGTTGGGTCAGTTTAATATGAAAAAGTATGATAATCCACAGAACAGTTTCAGACATAAAATGAACAATTAACCAATGAGGTGCTCTCTCTCTATATCTATATCTATATCTATCTATATATGTATATACAGTCATTATTATCCTTTTTGTTGCTACTGGCATATATATATATATATGCCAATATATATGCCCTATATATATATATAGGCCAGTATATATGCCCTATACAAATGTACTTAATGAATGAGTGGGTATGTATATTTCAAGTCATATGGACTCTACCTTATTTTTTTATCTTGTTATATCATGGATTTTATCACCTGAATTTTCCATGTTACAAGACTCTTTTGAGGGACCTATTGGGGGATCTAGCTCATGGCAAAATTTATTAGCAATAGGGCACTGTGTCAAGTTCTGTCTTGAACTGCTCACTGTTCTATCAGGGAGGGAGAAGAGATGTGATGTTTAATCTGTGTCAATAGGTATAACAACAATTTTCTTCTCCTTGCCCCCAGAGATGGCCATATCACAATATTTCCTCTAAAACCCCTGGCAGTGACTGTATTTTAGTTGTTCTTTCTGAGGATTCAGCAAATTCACAAATTAGAAAGGCAAGAATTTTCTGGATTTAAAAAAAAGTGCTGAAGTAAAGCCACATGTCCTTTCTAACCGCCAGAGGCATGCGTGCAGAATGCTGACACTCTAATGCATGAAAATCTTTCTGAGTAGCAAGGGGTCTGCAGCTCAACATCTGTATTTTTGTTGCTGTTTCATTCTTCTAGGCTTGTGTGCTGCTAATCATTTAAAACAGGGTAACTTTAGAATCATCTGGTAGGAATAAATTATGATTTTATTGAAGGTGTGCTTTTACTCTGCACATTCTTTTTGGATGAAGGAAATATAAAGTGGGGCCTTTCCAGACATAGTAGAGGGGAAATGACAGAGTTCTGCCTCATCCTATGAACCTCTGGATCAGAATGCTTTAGGGGTTGGATGCATATATTTCGGACAAGCAAGTACAGGAGTGAAACTTTATGATTGTGTGAAAAGAATGAATATAGGGGAAAGACTATACTCAGCTGGCCTCAGATGTCTCTGATTCTGTTTCCCTTAGCCTAGCATCCAGTGAACCCCTGGCTTCCAGGACTGATGTCATCCCTTTCCTGTTGTCTGTGTTCATTAAATGACCTGGGTAGAATGGGCAAGAATTGTTCCTATGTTCAACTAAGATAAACCTGGAGCTTTTTTTAAATAAGGTTTTTAAAGAGAGGAAAAATCTAAAGCAAGAGAAAACTAATCACTTCTTTGTGAAAATACAAAACTAAAAAACGATGGAAGAGTCCAGGAGATAGAGCTAGATTTATGTTTTTCAATATGCTATTGGAACGATTTCGTGGTAGAACCCTCGCAAAACCTAACTTAGTTCTCCTATGTAGAGTACATAAGCTTATCTCAAAGTCTTCCTGGGATATGGGGAAAGCTTTCTATGGGTTGTTTACTAGTCCATCTTTTTTGAATTCATGACTTGACTGGTATATATCATCACTCTTGGAGACTGTATGCTACCTGGAGCCCTTCTACACTTCCCTTGCTTAAATATTGGATGCACTACATTTTGGGTAATTTTTCTAGGTTGTAATTCCATCAACTGTATCAGACAAATTCTAAAATCCAGTATGTAGGGATGTTTGCACTGTCAGTGTTATCTTCGCAATTCTATGCGGAATCGGGCACAATGTAGGAATTCAAAACAGTAAATATGTTGAATAGTGTTGTTAATTGGAAACACGTATCTTCCTATGGCTGATTTTTTTTTGAACCTATTAGTGTGTTCTGAATTTTCAGCATCTAATTTTCAAGAAACAAATACCTTGTCAAATATTGGTAACAATTTCAAAGTGTCTGTACTTTTTAGATAATCTGGGAGATAACTGTGAAATTCTTCCTACAGAATGAGGTATATGGAAGGAAACATTTAATTGTTTCCTTCTCAGAGAGCAATACTTACTGCCCCCTCCTCAGAAATACTAGAGCACCTACAAATGGTACCAGAATGGTCTTTTGGTTTTATGAGAACCTTAATACTTATTAGAATAGGAGAAACAAACAAACCAGCAAAGCCTCAAATTATACTTAAATGCTGCTTTCTTCTTCCTAATTTCATCATCCAACAGTGCATTGTCTAATCTGCATTCAAATTTAACTTCTCTGTGTTCATCAGCATTGACTATTAAGTATTGAGTGTTGTAATAAGCCATGTGTCATATTATATTAGTTTTAGTTCAGCTTCTGCTAAACGAGGCTTTAGCAGTAGTTGAAGGAGTTAAAAGACGAAGCCCATGAGGACTAAGATTTCAAGAAAGCATGACAAGAAATCACACACTAGATGCAAAACCAGGAATCATGAGAAGGTACTGCCTGAAGCCCAGAGGAATGTCATAGATGTACAGTGGTTGAAATGCCAGAAGCAGTCACCAGGGAAAATAAGACATTAAAAGAGAAGCAATGTATGTTTAATATTGAATAAACTTTATGGCAATTTCATGCTTGCTATAAAAGACCTCAAATATAGGACTAATATTAGTTGCTAAACTTTTTTTCCCTGAACTTTTTAAATGAAACAAAGCACTTCACTCTTAGAAATTGCATTTTCACCCAGAGAAAAAGGAATTAGTGATATAATGAAAAGTAATGCACTTCATAAATGATCAAGTTTTCTGTGTACTGTCATTTAGAAACAGGGTGTGCCTGGGGCCCCACATATGGTGTATCTTATTTCATTTTAAAGAGGCATCGCAATCATGGTTTACTATAGAAAATGGTGATTTCTGGGTATCCTTGAAATCCTGAAAGATTAGGAGCCTCCTAGCCACTGTTACTAGAAAACAAAGGCAAAACCTTGGAGCTTATCACCTGTAATAATCTTCATGTTTCCCTTCTGTTCAAATTCCAGACCTGACAGCCCAGGTTCTGATTACACAGGGCTCAGGGCACAGGGAACATTTGTCCACATCTGGCACAGCCTGCCAAAATCTTTGCGATTGGATTAACGAAGAAATGATATGATGCCCTGTCAGTGGGGGAAAGGACATGGGACGTCTTTATGCCAAGCAGATCATTAGCATAGCTGACCCTGTACTGAGACACCAGCTGCATGTCTGTGACACAGGTCACTGAAGATGTAGGGACAGTCACTGGAGCAAATCACTGGGAGAGCAATTGCTAAGAGGTAGAAAGATCTGGAAGAAGTGATAATTTTGTTTTTAAATATATTAGTGCTTTTCTTTTTTACGCATGAATACTTCTGCTTTTCCTACTGTTTCTCTCTTAAAGCCAGTTCTCCTCCCTGGACAGTTACATCATCTTTGTAATTAAGTTTATTGGTACAATTTAGAAATACATAAAGATCTGATTTATTACAGGGAATTTACACCTGTATATACTATATCTTAGGTCCTCTCTTTCCCATCCCTGTCCCATCTCTTCAACCTCTCCTCCTTTATTTATGTACAAAGTTGGCTTTCATTTTATCTTTTCTTCTCATTTCTTTATTCTTCCCTTCCCACAATTCTATTTTCTTTTCAAAAATTTACTTCCCATTTCACAATATCTATTATACATTTTGGTTCTAGTTTACAATTTTAGTTCTCACAACAGAGAAACAATTTGATATTTGCCAATGTATGCCCAGGTTATTTTACTTAAAAGTATGATATCAAGATCTACTTATCTGTAAATATCTCTAGTTTACCATACTTTGTCACTGATTACTTCTCCATTGTATAGAAAAAACACATCTTTTCTTTTTATTCATCAATTAATGAGCATTTTAGTTGTTTACAAGATTTAGGCATTGTAAACTGCTGCTACAAACATGAGTGTAAATACATCACTGTCATATGATGCTTCTAATATTTTTAGGAAGATACCAAGAAAGGCAATGGCAACGTCAAATAGCACCTCTAACCTTAGTCATTTTTTTTTCTTGAGTCTGCAAAATGATTTTCACAGTGACTGTGTCAATCTGTTTCCATCAGCAATGGAGAAGGGTTCTTTTTTCCCCATAGTCCTGCCAGCATTTATAATTACTGATTTCTTGATGATAACCATTTTTTCTGGAGTGAGATGGAATCTCTGTGTTGTTCTAATTTGAATCTCTGAAATGGTCAGTGACATGGTAATTTTTTTCATATGCCTATTTGCCACATAAACTTCTTTTGAGAAGTGTCTATTCTTTTCAGATTCTCATTTTCAGATTGGATCTTTAAGCTTGGAGAACCTGAATTTTATTGTCTCTGTTCTAGATATTAGTTATTTTCTGAAGAACAACTGGCTAAGGATCTTTGTGACTCTGTGGAATGTTTTTTTATTCTATTGGTGATTGCTGTGGAAAGGCTTTTTAATGTGATGAGACCTCAGTTGCTGATACTTGGTAGTATTTCCAGAGCAGGTGATATTTTGTGCATGAAATCTTTGTCTATACCCATGTCTTTAAGAGTTCTTCCTATTCTCACTTCCATCAGATTTAATATTTCTGTTTTAATGTTTAAATCTTTCACCCATTTCAATTTTAGTTTAGTGCATGATGTTATACAGGAGTTTAGTTTTAGTTTTCAGCATGTGGAAAATGCCAGGTTTTTCTCTACTATTTTTTTCAGATTAAAAAACTTTATTTTTGCATGTTTAACTAGATAACACAAAACAAATAAACATCAGGATAAATGTCATTGGCATTTTTTGCAGGGAGTAATCAGTAGCATTATAGCAGGAAAACATTTTAAGGCCATCCCAAAGTAGGTAGGTTACTGGTTAAGATTCAAGGGCCAAAATTAAGTGTTATCCCACTTAATCTACAAATGAAAGAATCCCAGGTTTATCCTGTATAGGGTAAAGATTTTCGCACTTAACACATAGTGATTTGTTTTTCAGAAAGTGATACAACTTCTAGTGTTTTCTACTATGCAATGACTAAAAAAGCCCTCAAATATAACTAAGCAGCTATGTCACACACCTCAGTAAGTATTGGTAAACCACTCTGGGTTAGCGTACATTCCAATTTAATACAGAACTATATTTTGCACTTTAGAAAGGAAGCAATCATTATAATTTGGCTTTTATTCTAGATGCTTAACATAGTTAAGGCAACAGTCATGCATATTAAGTGAAGGCAGTTAAAATTTAAAGACAATCATAATCTCTTGCAACCTGCACACATTGTATAATACTTATACAGAATGAAACCATGTAACTTAATCAGTGTTTTACATACAGAGAACTCAAATACATTGAAATAACCATACTATAGTACCATGTGGAAAATGCAAAGATACCATAGAACTAAAGTAATCTGAACGCCCTATGCATTACCTAAGAAAACATGACTGGTTCCCCCATAAAGCCAAGCCTGCATCCATCATCCTAAGCACAATGGTATATAAAGCATTCAGTTTCCAGGAGAGAGAGTGGAAAATCAATAAATCTTCTGAAAGTTTCATATGTGTAAAACCACGATAAGGCCTATAACTATCTTGAAATCTGAAGATGGTATCAGATGCAACAGTTAAGATTCTGAATCATGGTGTAAGACAGGAAGGTCGACATGCAGCATATGTTCCCTGGCTCCAGGAAAGTTCCATGTGCAGAAGTGGCCAATGTGGGAAACTGGAGAAGTTCAGCTGTGTCTCTACCTCAGGAATGGTGTGTTCTATCAGGCTTGTTGTAATGCTTGGTGCCATCCATTTAATGATATGTTCAAAGATAAAAGTAGGTATGATTGTTCTGGTGACTGTAGTCCCAGACACTAAATGTCTGCTATTTGAGAATCCTTCAATCCAATGACATTCTACCCATTGATTTCACAAATGTTATGTTCAGTCAGAAGGCCATTTCTGGCAGCAGAACTATCTTTCACTATGGGATGTTATTTTTCCAGTTTTGAAGATAAAACCACCATGTCCATCCTTGTGCATAGTAATTGTCCATTCAAAGGGCCTGTCATGAACCGTCATGACATTGGTAATGTTCTCTCCAGAAGCCTGTTTGAGCACCTTGTGTGCTTTGTCAGAACTCCAGCCTGCACACTTCTCACCACTGATCTGGAGGATTTGATCCCCAAATCTCAGATTAACCAAAGAGGCTGGAGAATTAGCCTGGACTACCAGAACAAATACACCATTATTTACCAATTTAAGCCTGAGCCAAATTTTTCCATCTTGATACTTACACAAAATGACTTCATGAATCCCTTGTTTTACTTCTGCTCTATGAATTCCAATAACATTCTCTGTTACAGGAGCCATCATATAGTTCATGCTGGAAGGTCTTGCTACCAACTGCCCTGAACAGGTGCTCCAGGGATCATGGCACATACTTCTTCTTCATGTAAACTCAAGCCCATGTACTGAGAAAGCTCTGGATACAGTTTGAGATAGAGATTTCCATCCTGTGAGATGGGAGCAGAAGCTTCTGACGGAAGTTATGGGTTGGCAAGGTTTGCAGAAAAGGCACTGTGAGTCTGAATTATTTTGTCTACCTTCAAATCTTGAAGAGATAGATAGACATTTCTGCAGGATTGTTCTCTGCCGCCAGGTCACTCACCACCGGTGCCCCATGTCTCCAGCTTATTAAAGAGGCTTTCTTTCTTCCAAAATGTGTTTGACCCTTTGTCAAAGACAAAATGGCTGAGTGTGTTTGAAGGTGTTTCAATATCTTCTAATAAGCTCCACTGAACCTCAGATTGTCTTTTTGGACAGTACCATGCTGGGTTTGTTGTTGTTGTTATATTAACTTTCTAGTATAATTGCAAGCCAGACATTATGATGCCCCCTGCTTTGTCTTTGTTAGCCATAATTGTTTTTGCTATTCCTGGTTTCTTTTGATTCCAAATGAATTCTATGATTATCTTGCTTATTTCTGTGAGCTATTTTGTTAGAATTTTGATTAAGATTGTAATATAACTGTGTAGCAATTTTGAGAATATACCTATGTTGGTTCTTGCTAAACAAAACTAAAGTTATCTTTCCATTTTCTTTTTATTATCTTTGATCTTCTTCTCACAATACTGTAGTTCTTCAGGATGGAGATCTCTTCCTTTGGTAAGTACTTTATTATTTATTATTTTATGCTACTGTAAATGGTTTGCCTTTCGTAATTTTTCTTTGAAAAGTCAATCCACAGAGTAGCAAAACTTCTTAACCAGTTGTTCTTCAGAAAATAACTAATATCTAGAACAGAGATGATATAAATCAGACTTTCAAATTTTAAAGACCCAATTTGAAAATGAGCATTTGAAAAATGAGTTTGCCATTTGTGTACAGAAATTCAGTTAATTCTTATGTATTGACTTTGAATCCAGACATGCAACTGCATATGATTATTAAATCTAGAAGTCTTTTCAAAGTTTTGAGTCTTCTATGTAGAGTAGCAGGTCCTATGCAAATAAAGATATTTAACTTCTTCCTTTCTTGTCTTTATTCCTTTTATTTCATCCTCTTGTCTAATTATTCTAACTAATGTTTCCAGAACTATATTAAATAGGAGTGGTGACATTGGACATCTTTATCTTGTTTCATATTTTTGAGAGAAAGAGTTCAGTTTTTGTTCATTTAGAATAATGTTGGGTGTTGCATTACTATAAATGACCCTTATTAGTTTGAAATAATGATAGTCTAGTCCATTTCTCTGTTTATGTGAATGGGTGTTTAATTTTGTCAAATGCTTTTACTGCACTTATTGAGTTGATCATATGATTTTTCCTTTGCTATGTTAATATGATATGTTACATTTATTGATTTATGTTTGTTGATCCATCTCTATATTCCTGGGATGAGTCCTACTTGACCATGGTGTATAATCTTCTCAATGATTTGGTGCACTGTGTTTGACAGTATCTAATTGAGGATTTTTGCATCTATGTCTAGTAGGGAGATTGGCCTGAATTTCTTCTCTCTTTTTTTGGTTGGGTCCTTTTTTGATTTTAATATAAAGGTAATATTTGCTTGCAAGAATGACTTTGGGAACATTGTTTTTATTTTAATTTCTATCTCTTCTATGCTTGTCATTTTATTAAAGTTTCCTAAAGTAGGCATCAGTAATCTTTTGGAATTCCTCAGTGTTCACTGTGACTTAACTGTTTTTATTCCTAATACATAAATTTTAGTCTTTTCTTTCATTTTTTTTTATAAAGTTGGCTAAGGGTTTGTTAATTTTTGATCTTTCAAAGAACCAACTCTTTTTTACTTTTTAAAGAGAATACGAAATAGCAACAGACACTAGAAATGATACAGAAATTCACTAAAAAAATAGTATAAATTCAACCGTATTTGTTGTATTGCAGAGTGTTGTCTTCAACTTAGTTGCTTAGATTACCAGATACATGCAAGCAAGATTGGAAAAAAAATATAAGAAATTAAGAAAAGAGTGAAATACTTCCATGACAAAGAACAACTAAAGAATTTCATGATGACAGAGCCAAGCCTACA
>NDGN010837729.1:0-10914 GCA_002564285.1 Tympanoctomys barrerae | reverse complement strand
GGTGTTTGTAAATAGGATATCATGTCTGCATCTTGTACAGCAACTAACCACTAGGAAGAATGTTTGCAATGTGCTAATTATTGAAACTGTCCTACCAAATTGGTTTGAAACTGTCTCACTGCTATTTGTTTCTCAATAAAATTATGAAAAAATAATAATAAAATGAAAGTTATATTTTGGGATAAAATTGTTTGCAGCTATGGACAACCTTTTAGACATACTTGTCTTGACTGTTAGAATTACAGAGAATACAAACTTCTGGGAAAGATGGAACCCCAAAGCTAAACACCAGGGGCTCCGAATATGGGGGAAAGTCGGACTAAAATCCCTCCCACGAAACACCAGCATGCAGGCAACACTGGGCACGTATTTCACAGCTTGCTTCTTCCATGTCCTTTGTGTGTCCTGCACGGGCAGCGCTGCCGGGCGCCCCCTTCCAATTCTTATTTGAGATCAATGTCTGAAATCAAAGGGGGGTTCATGAGGGGAGCTTGTGCACACTGCGAGGTCCCGGGGGACAGGCATCCCAGGTACAGGCAACCGTGAGCCTGCGCCCTGCTGGGCCGTGTGCTCATGTCCACCCATGATGGTGGCCTGTACTCCCGAGGACACTGCAGAGGTGGCTGCCCAGGGCTGCTCTGGTGCTCTGGGTCCCTTCGAGGCCTGATTCGGGCTTTGCTGAGCCTTCCATATGTGACCTTTAAGGCTGGGTCATGTACAGCAGGACTTTTGTGTTACAAGCTTGTGCTTTTCTCCTTGAATGTCACAAATTGTAATCCGAAACTACTTTAACTCTGTCTGATGGAAACTACAAGGGTATGGGCTTTGTCCTCTTCGCCCAGCTGTTCAGCTTCTGGGACGCAATGTACATAGAGAAGCGCCTCAGCAGACTCGCACTGAACGCATCTGCCCAGCAGGAATGTGACAGACTTCTGTCTTTGACATTTTCTTGCACATAAAATTGTGTCCCGATATCCGCCCTGGAGTGCTCTCAATTTTGAGGTCACCAACACCTGTAGTTTTAATGAATATGTCTAGGATGAAAATAAAGCTAGTTCTCCTATAAGACTTTAGTAACCTACTAAAATTTAAATCACTATACTGTTTTGTAACATATGTCCTGTAGAACAAATTACAAAATTAAAGGCAATGATTAGGATAAATAACATTACTTTATTGCCATGTATCTGGTACGTCACACTTTACCATATTCTCCTTGGAAATGGCTTATATTTTGAATAACTATAAATGTATCAAAGTTTGGCAAAGGCAGTGCTATCTCTGTATGGCCCAGAACTTTCCTCCCCCCCACTGCTAATTTTTGATGGTGCCATGATGTGTTGGTCAAAATTAAGAAATTAATATTGCCTCGTTAGTAGTCAGCCCTAGAAATTGCTTTTGTTTCACCAGTTTTCCATTTGGTCTTAGTTCTCCAGGAAGAAATACACGGAGTATCACAGTGACTTTCTCAAGGTTTAACCTTTTTGCATCAGTGACAGATGCAGTCTTTCCTCAGTTTTCAGAACTTCGATACTCATCAGTCGTACTTGTCAGATGTCCTAGAGAACAGTCCTCCACCTGGGCATCTCTGATGTTCCCGCAAGTGCATCCTGGCCCTGGGACCCATGGAAAGCACACAATAGAGGCAACGGATGCTTGAGACATCATAGAACATCTGGCACTCACCTGAAATTATGGATGATGTTAATCTTTATCACTTGGTTACAGTAGGACTTTGCAGATTTTGCAACTGCTAAATTTGTAATTTTTTTTCTCAAGAAGTAGGGGCTCCATTGCTGTGGATCAGGGATGTCCCCAAAAGCCCATGCTATAAAGGATTGAGTGACAGCCAGCCTTGGCTCTAGTTGGAAGTTATGCAAACTTGCATGAACTGGAACCTTTGGGAGGGATGGTGGTTTCTGGGGGAGCACCCTTGAAGGTGACATCTAGAGCTTGGCATCTTCCTGTTCCACACTCTTTGCTTCCTGAATGCCACAGAGGGGAGCTTCCTCCACCGTGTTCTCCCACCACCATGAGCCGCCTTGCCACAGGCCCAAAGCACCAGAGCCAGTGGATAGATCACAGGCTGGAACCTCTAAAATGGAGCCAAAGTGGATTTAAGTCACATACTTATTGTAACTAAGAGAGCCGGCCATATGAGTAGCACAAGTGAGAAAGTAGAAATTCAACGTGTGGCCTTATTTTTAATAATTACAATGGTGTCAATTGACAAATAGAGAGAAAAATTAAAAACTCAAAACTGGGTAATGGTTGGATGTCTGGCTGCAAATAAAATACAGCCTGAACTAGCAGAGGGTAAACAAGATGATTGTACAAGGACTTGTGTAACGCAAGAAGGCAAGGCTGTGGCGGGGCTGAGGGCTCCGTGACAAGACAGGTTGCGATGGCCCCCGCATTCTGCCCCGACCACCAAGCCCTGACCCCCCTGCAGGCAAGGTCCATTCTGCAAGAGGGACTCCTCCATATTGGAAAGACATACGGTGTGCACTTGTCACGTGTTGCATTTTTAGTAGATGGAAATGGAGAGTTCTCTACTTCCGACCTCAAGTCCACCATCCTAGCGAGACCCAGGAGCTCCGCCTCGAAGAGTTGTTGAAAGCACGAGTGACTGTGGAATCCCCTGAACGAAATCCAAAAGGAGGAAGGAATTAACTTGGATGGAGTCTCCAAAGTCAGACTTTCTTCCAGGTGTGTTCAAAGGGCGCGACTGGAGGAAGAAGAGTGGGCAAAATGGACAAATGGACAGCTGAGCATTAATCATTTATAGTTACCTTGTAAATTAATTGAGATTTTTAAAGAAAAGTAAACTACATCTTTAAATTTCATGAAAAAGATATGACGTAATGAATATAAAAATGTAAAAAACCATAAGTAAACAGTTCAAATAAGCAGTCATAAAGACTAAAAATTATTGCTAGAGATATGAAAACACGAAACTAGTTGGAGGTTAATTAGGATCAATGCTGTTTGGGGACAAATATATTGAAGTTTCCTCAAGAAAACTCATGAAGATGCACTATTTGGTAACTAGGAATTTCAAGCTCCCAATTGAAAACAGAAATCCTGAACTCACAAATATGAAACTCCTCTATGCCAAGTTAAATGTAGTTCTAATTCTAAAGCTGGATAAAACTTTACAGGTAGAAAATCACTTCTGAGAAAACTGGTACAGAGAAATATTCAGTCTTCAGCAAAGCACAGAGACCTGAGGTGACTCTGTCTCGCCCACAGGAGGTCAGCAGCCACTCAGAGCAGGGGTGAGGACGGAGGAGACGGTCTCACAGCAGGGACATCCCAGCCAGGGGGTAGGCTTCTGCCATAGGTGACACGCCTCACACCCCCAGGGAGAAGCAGGGCTACAGGGCAGGGTCCACCCGTGGGCGAGTCACACCTGTTCTCACTGCTGCGAGATCTTTTCAGATGCCTGGTGGTTGGCACTTCCTCAGAATTTCTGTGGAATTTGGCTTCAAATTTTAAAATTCATTCCAGACTTTAATATGGACTAAAGTAGGATGTTTAAATTCAACTATGCTGAGATTTTCAAACTTCTCTTGCTTGTTACTTGTTTTAAAACCCCGTTTTATAAGCTCCTGTGAAGTCAGCCTTTCCTTTATTTTTATTCGACTCTAGACACATCCTACAAGCCACCTCTTCTGCCAGCTTTCGCCAGCCTAGAGCCCCACTGCGTTTTGTCATCTAGGAAGCTTGCCACTAAAAATCAGAAAGAGATTGAAGCAAAGCTTGTTATAAAACATGATCTGACTGCACACTTTATTGGAAGATGTAGGCCCCAGGAAATCTCTATGGGCTTTTGTGGACCTGAAATCTATGAAAGTCTAATTGTAACTTCAAGGGACACATGAAGCTCTGACAATCCTCCTGAAGTAGAGTTATAGATTTAACACATTTCCAATTAAAAGCCTAATGAGATACTTGATGAAACCTGACAAAATGATTCTAAGATTCATTAAAATATAAATGAGTAAGACTGTCTAATATATTCTGAAATAAAAAGTATATTAATGCAGGAGTAAAGATCTTAGCAGATAGGAGAGCTAACCATACATCAAGAGTAATTAAGCTTGAGTGCATGGGGCATAAGACACACAGAGAAAAATCATCGAAATAGCATAAAACCTAAACTAAAGGTTTATGTTTAAACACAAAATATTTTTAATAAATTTTAAATTTAACAAACAGTTAAAAAAGAAAACATTTCCATTGATTGCACTTGATATTACTAGATAGCAATGCAAATAAATACACAATACACATTTAAATTTGTACATTCACCTTTATTTTCTTGAAGCTAGAGTTTTAGATTTATTTTTAATGTATTTGGTACAGGGTCTCACTACGCAGCTGAGACTCACAGTGAGCCTCCTGTTTTCAGCCTCTCCACTGCTGGGATTACTGGTGTGCGCCACCATGCCCGGACTCAGTTGTAACATGTTGTGTCAGGTATCCAACCCCAATACCTGCTTAGTCTATTGAGCTATCTCACCTGTCCTAGAGCTTTAGAATTTTATTGCTATAAAAAGATTATCTAAGATTCTGGCAACATTTAAGGAAATATAATCCATAACAAGACTGCTATCTATCTACCCATCCATCCACCCATCCTCCATCTACCCACCCATCCATCCACTCACCCATCCATCCATCCATCCATCCAGCCACCCATCCATCTATCCATCTATCCACACACCCACTCACCTACACATCCAGCAACCCACACACCCACCCATCCATCCAAACACGCATCCACCCATCCACCTACCCACCCATCCATTCACCCATCTACTCACCCACCCACCCATCCATCTATCCATCTATCCACACACCCACCCATCCACCCATCCACCCATCCATCCATCCACCCATCCACCCATTCATCCATCTACCCACCCATCCACCTATCCACTCATTCATCCATCCATCCATCCATCCACCCATCCATCCATCCACCCGCTCATCCACCCATCCACTCATCCATCCATCCACCCACCCATCCACCCATCCACTCATTCAGTCATCTGTCCATCCATCCATCCATCCATCCACCCACCCACCCACCCACTCATCCACCCGCCCATCTACCCATCCACTCATTCATCCATCCATCCATATATCTGCCCTTCTATCTGTTTATCTATCTCCGCCTCTATCTACCTATCTCTCTGTCTATTGCACATATATCTAAAAATCACTGGATATGCAATGGCCCACAGTCAGTGCTCATCCACATGTCCTAACCCATGGAAATAAGACACTGGAATCAGTTTCTTGGGAGAGCTCTGTACCACCTTGGAATCATTGGTTCTTCATTTTCAGGAAACAATGTGGACACAGTAAAAGAAATAGCAGATTTAATCATAACTCCAAGGCTAATCGTACTTCTTGGTGTAAATGTATTTCCCTGGGCTTTACGCACATTTCATTCTTAATGTTTACTTTGTGCTCAGGTGTTATTACGGTGGAACAGTGCGGACACTGGCGCTGCTGTCATGGTGTGATTCCAAGACACTGAATCTCTGAGCGTCTCTGAGAAGAGCCAGGTCCCAGGGGCTCTGAGGAGGGATGCAGGCCGAGCAAGCAGAAGGGGGAGAACAGAGCCAGAGCCTCCGCCGAGCGTTTGCACCCCTGCCTCATTGCTGCTCTCCCCACAGGCCCACTCGCGGATCGTGTAGGTGCCAGAGCCTCCTCCCCTACTTCCTGGCACCTCTGCTCAGCCAGGGGGAAGCTCTGCCGGTGGGTGAACCCGAGCCGAGCCTCCCAGAGACTCATGCTACAAGTTAAGGCAGGGGACCTTGAGTCAACCATGACTGAACGTCCTATGCACACCTGGAGAGTCGAACCATTCCTTACCCCAGCACTGTGCTACCTCAGCACAGTCGACGTCAACCTCAAGTAAGCAGGGTGGCCTCAGGGCACACACGGGGCTGTGGGCCGAGCTGAGTGGAGGTCAGGAGAAAATCACACTTAGGAAAGAGTGAACACTGCCGAGGAGGGTAAGGACACTAAGGCCACCTGATTTCATCACATGAGGATTTATTTGGGCAACTCAGCCACTGGTGAGTGTTTTGGTGAACCACACACGTAGGAGGAGAATCCAGCGAGCTACCAGGGAGGAGATGGCTCCATGCACACGTGGCATGCTGCCACAGGGCGGGTCTCGGCCGCACCCAGGGGGACCACTGCAGGAAGAAATGACGTTCACGTTCCACACACAAACACTTGTCAGAGCTTCGCAGGTCCTTCTTCTCTCCCGCTGCTTGTTTTTGAAATTTTACATCAAGCACGATCTAAATATTCCGTTGGGTTAATGGGACAATGTGTGCAATTTACATAGAATTTGAATTTTGTGGGACCATCAAAACCAAAATGAATGCACACACTAAAAGCCCCACGATGCCTTTTATACGATACGTATTCTATTACTGTAGGTTCCAAAGGAAATATTAACACTTCAATTTTAAGATATGTTAATTATATTAATATAAAGTAGTGTAAAGTATGTAAAATATTCAGTTAATCTATTTTTAAAATATAATACAAATAACACAAACAATATTATATATAATGTTATTTTTCATTATTCCTACCTTTTTATTGAAATGAATGTATAAATATTAATCAAGTGACTACAAAATTATGCAGGCACTTCTATTTTATTATGATTTTTAGTTCTTCATTTATAAACTATTGAAAAACCTCTTCAGAAATTCATTTAAATTGGATTAGTTAGAAAAATATAATGGCTTTTTTCTTAGAATTTGCAAAGCTTATTCTCTGAACAAATTGGCACATTTTAGAATACCAACAATTTGTTATTTCCTTATAGCCTGTCCGATACTAGATGCCGGATTGCTACTTGGAATTCACCCTGTTAAAACACTGATTCAAGAAGCCTTACTTTGGCCCTTAAGAACTAAGGGGTAAGCACCCCCTGGAGAGTGCTCCCTGCTGCATCCCCCCTTGGAACGCTCTTCCCTCAGCCTGGGCATTCCTTAACGCATCTTTAGATTATGATGCCATTGGAATCAACCCCAGCCCCGCAACCGGGCTACCTGCGCAGCCTGTCTCGATGCAGACGGATCTGCGTGTAGGACTCTCTAGAATAAAGACACACGTGCACACACGCATGCGTGCGCGCACACACACACACATGATTATCATCTTTTCCATACCCATGTTCCCTGTTCTCATAAACACTGGGTGAGTGACCGGGAGACTTTGGGCACAACCTTTTCACCAGCCAATCCATGCGAGGCACTCTCTATGCATGTTTCTGTTCTGAGACACGTCCTTTGGTATGTGAGGCTGGCTCGCTGCCCGGGTTCGGTGGTCTGGAGCCCCGTAACTGAGGCCTTCTTGAATCTGATCTAACGCTTGCGTTTTCTCCCTCAACAGATCTCAGGCATTTCTCCAATACAAAGCACAAGAAGGAGAAAAGGCAAAACTAAGTACATAAAAATGACTTGTTGAGGGGCTGAGGAGAGAAACAAGAAGCCCGATGCCATCTTCTTCTCCATCACTTGGAACGTGCTGCCAGAGAGCCGCAGCCCCTGCACAGACAGCCACGGACGGCCGGGCGTAGGTCTTGGGCTGAGGGGCAAATTCCAGTTAACGGATAAACTCAAACATTGGCAGCTGCAAATAACGAAGGTTGGCTCAGGTGAAATGTGGAAACTCTCCCCATACTTCAGGTCAGAGGCAGGGAGAGCGAGGGAGACAGGAAAGGGCAGTGACACGAATTCAAATGTGGTAGGCACAGTGACTGACCTGTCATCGCTCTAAACTGCAAGCATGCACTGGTCAAAAAAAAATAAAACATATCTGAACTTTAAAATAGACAAACAAGAGCCGGCCAAATAGCTCAGTGGATTAAAGAGACTGCAGGAGGGTGCAGGGGCTGGAAATTCGGTCCCCCGGCCTGCCTGGCCAGCCCTGTGCCCGCGGAGTGCTGAGCAGGCAATTGAGACTGGGCGTGGCTGTAAACCGGCGGATCACTATGAGTCCGATCTAGTAAGTGAGACTCTGAACACCCTGTAGACCCTTCCCTAAAATACAAAAAAATAAAATAAAATGAATAGACAAGCATGTGTGTCATGTGCAATGAGTCTGGAACCTGCGGTTATCCACAGCTGTGCTCACAGCGTTATACCACGTGTCCAGGGCACGTGACGGGGACCCTCCCCCACCCACCAGAACCCGGAACCCATGGTCACCTTGATACTGCCCCTGCCAACCCCGTAGTCACTCTGCTCTCCAGGCAGGCTGACCGCACCTCCAAGTATCACCAGCAAACACGCTGTCGCCACCTGGGACACAAATTCCCACACCAAGCTGGTCAGGGCTTGTTGCCCTCCTTGGCCACTTTGATCCGTTTGCTATCCGCATCAATATTACAGAAATATTTTAGAGCTCGAAATTTAAACTCTGCAAAGATTTTCCTTCACTTGTTACAATAAAAATCACACCAGCGACTTGAGTTTTCGCCTCCCACGCACTCTAGGAAGCGCTCCAGCACCTCAGGCATCAGTGGCTGAGCGCGGGGACAGCCCCTGGTCGAGGGCTAAAGGACTAGGCACGATTCGAGAAACTAAACCACTCCTGGAAAATTTTCTGAGTGTGTGTGGGCATTTGTAAGCGACTTAAGGACGTCATCTCCATGTATCCAAAAGGGCCCGATCCTGCCGCCCGAGGCCCTCACTGGTGTTCTTTCTTGGCTTCTTTCCTGAAGTCGGCTGAGGAGATACAGAAGCGCACTCTGGCTCTCCCGCAGGGTCGCAGCGCTGTCACGCATCCACCTATATTCTCGGCTGCCAGCTTCTTGGGGCTTTTCCATGTCATGACACTCAGTTCTGGCTCATCCTGTCAGTGGGCGCAGTACTGCCCAGCACAAGTTGACACCATTTATTGGGGCAGATGTATGTCCCCTGTGTAAAGTCACCTGCGGTGAGGCACAAGTGCCCCCGCTGAGGTCGGCGAGGCAGTGAGCACGCTGGCAGGAGCTGTGTCCTTACCTGAGCACAGCTTTCGTGGTCAGAGCCGCATAAGAAAGCACATGCAGGACCCGCACGCATCCTGAGGGCTCTCCGCCCCGCAGTCCTCCACACACCGCACACGCGCTGCCCCAGAGCCAGCAGGACCGCGAGTCAAGCCCAGCTCAGCAGCAGTTGCAGCCTCCAGCCCTGTGGAATCCTCTTCCTCTTGGCCTCTCCTGGTCAACTTAGCAACATCTGCATGGTCTGTGGGCTCTGATGCGCACACCTTCCCTGCTGCGCCACCCTGAGGGGCGGGATGTCCGTACTCCCTTTAGATGGGGGACTCCAGCGTGATGGCCCAGCACCTTGGTGACCTTCCCTTTCTGGGAAACGTCTTGGCCTGGCTCAGCCTCCAGGGTGGACATAGGTTATCACTGGCCCCTGCTGCGTATCAGCTTCATCCTTGTCTCCCTTGTGGTCCCTGGCTTCCCCTTCCCTGGTCCTTAGTCTCAATGAGATCTTCTTCTGCACTACCTGGTCCTCGGCCTGCAGAGCAAATATTCTCTGGCCTTCACACTGCCCCATCTGTCCCCTTGCTCTGGGACATAAAATCTCCCTCGTTACTCCCATCAACTTAATTTTCCAGGCAAAACCATCCAAGCCCTAATAATTAGCTGGCCAGGGTTTTGGAAAATCACCATCACAGATAGGAGTGATCCACAGAGAGAGGCAATGTACCATGACAAGCAGAACCCAAATGAAGGCCCTGGGCCAGTGGGTTCAACTCAGCCATCTGGGGTCGGCGGGAAACGGCTGGGCCTCACTGTGCCGGAGCGAAGCCCCAGACCCTGAGCAGAACACGGGTTGCACTTGGTGCATTTTAGGCAAATGTTTCCTCAGATAAACTAGCGTTGAAAAGCAGATTCCCAAGCAACAGCAATGGGAGCAGCAGAGCAAGGTGCTGTGGGGTTGAAAGGATTTTCTCTGGAGGGAAAAGTCCAGAGATCGTAAAGCTGCCGGCTTTAGAGCTGCTACAGAAGTTTCCCAAGGAGCCAGTGGAAAGGAGGTGAGCAATGACGAAGACGAGACTGGGGGGGACCATGGACCTGAGGTCCTGGCTGTCCCCTTGGACAGTGACACTCTGCCCTGCACTGGCTGGGAAGGGCAGGGCAGAATCAGAGTGCAGCTGGCCTCCTGCTGAGACGGAGGGACTCCTACCCGGGACAGTGGTCCTGCATGCCCGTGGTACTGACAGGGGCAGGAGGTCACTTCTCACGATGCTCTGGAAGCCGAGAGCTCAACTGTCTGTGCTGTAATCAGCCACTGTCATCCATCTATAGTGTGACCACTATCTGCAATTTCCAATTTTGGGATTCCAGGAATGACAGATTGGAAATCATTGAAGGACAATCCCTCCCGAGTAGTCTCTTCTTGTCTGTATTCCCTAATCAACACAAAAACATCGCACCGCCTTTGGTGCCCGAAGCCCTCTAGGGGTTTGGTAGCCCACGCAGGAGGCTGAGGGGGGGGGGGGCTGCAGGGCTGCACCAGCTTACACGAGGGTGGCACCGAGGATTTGGGCTTCTCAACACCTAAGTGAGGAGACAGCCTAGAGATGGGTGACTGCATTCTATAATAAATGGAAGCTTATGGATAATCCAGGGCAACACATATGCCATCCTGAGACTCAATTCTCAAAACTAGTGACAGTAACACAGGACTGTTTATCGAAGAAATGTACCATTTGACCCCAAGTTCTAGATTTCAGTCATGTGTTATTATGAGATCATAAATAAATTTAAGAATATTGACAAAATCTGATTTTTCCAACCTAACTTGCTGTCTTAGTTACTTTTTACTCTTTGCTGGGACAAATACCCGACACTCAAAATGAAGGAAGGAA
>NDGN010837526.1:0-12207 GCA_002564285.1 Tympanoctomys barrerae | reverse complement strand
AAGTTTTAGTATTAGTTCACTGTATCCATTTCACTACTGTATGTTGTTTCTAAAACACAGAAAAATACAAAATACCTCTGTAAAGCCCGAGAAAATTCTGCGATCACTCTCCTCACAACGAGCTCGGATCGGCGGCCCGAGTGCGGCTACGGCAGCGAGATAACCATCTCCACTGAGTTCAGGTCACAGTGAAAAGTACAGACCTCAGCACCCGGGGACGGCTGGCGGATGCGGAAACCCACGCACCAATGTTGCGGGCTTACCTGGCAAATAGACAGCTGTGCCTTCCACGGCCTCTTCGTGAATGCCAAGCAGGAAATGAGTCTCATTAGAAGTTTCCAGAAGGGAAAGCGGCGGCGAGGCGAGCTCCGTGATTAATCCCACAGTGCTTACTGTAGCCTGATCGTTCGAGTCAAGCGCTCTGGCGGGCACATCCTCCTCTGGGGCTGCTACCGTGGACCCCGCCCCTCGGACGAAAGCCGCCGCGTGCGTTCCAGGGTTCGTTGCCAAAGAAGCGGGGACGGTGGGGCTCGCGGAGGGCTGAGGGCTGGGCCGAGGCGCCACACCTGCCCCAGCTCTGGAAAACACCGAGGCAGGAGTAGAATGTGGCCGCGGCGTGGCACCTTCTGACTTCGGCTCCCAGGCAGCTGGAGGAACAGTTCCAGCCTCAAGGGGTGGAAATCTTGGAAACAGTTCTGTGGCTTCTCCAGAAAACGGACCACCGTCCATGTCTGTGGGGTCTTGATCAGCCTCAGTGGTCCCCTCAGTAAGTAGTTCTGTGGGAGGAGCGTCCACTTCGGATGACCAGGCTTCACCTTCACCTTCAGAAAGGGCTGTGTCAGGAGAGGAGGATGGAGGCATGCTTAGGCGGACCTGCTCTTCACGTGATGGTCTCAGGGTGGCTTTGGAAATTGGGTGAACCTTGTTCGGAGGATGCTCTGGAGACGTCGGAGCTGAGCTGGCGTCGGTGCCTGACAGGACACCTAGCTGGGGCACCTCTGCTGCTTCCCAGGCTCCGCTCCCCGGGGAGACAGGTACCAGAGCGGAGGGTGTCTCTGGGGACAACGCTTCCAGTGCTGGAAGTGCACCCGAGGGGCTGGGTCGTCCCAGCACGTCAGGGGCTTCTGTTAAACTCTGAGCCGTGAGGTGGACCTGAATACTTACGTAGGGAGTGGCGTCTATGGCTAACTCCTCGGCCCCTGAGGAGAATTCTGGTGGAAAAGAAGCCCCCACATATTTCTTGTCGTCATACTCTTCCTGTGTGCCCTCCGAGTGACCCGATGCTGATAGTACTTCACTTTGGTCTGCAATAGCTTGGCCATCAGACAAAGTGCTTGATTCAAATATGTCATCCAAGCCTGTTGTTTCTATTTTTGCTTCTTTGATCTCTGGACGAATCGTGACAGATTTACTAGGCATGGGTAGGGATGTCACTGTGGGCAGTAAAATATCTCGTTCTTTTTCTAGGCTAGGGCCAGAGATTTCAGTTGCAGAGTTAAAGCTCACGTGACCTAATTGGCTTTTGTCCTCAGAGGTTGCTGGTTTGTTCTCTGTTGTCTGAGTATAGCCAGTCAGACCAGTGTCCCCAGAGCCCTCAAATGCTTCCCCAGTTAAAGAAAGGTTGCCAGCCATCTCACGCTGGTCTTGAACTTGGGTGGCTTGCATACCCTCCTCACTCCCCCCACGCGGCTCTGACGGTAGCTCTGAATCTAGGTCTGTCTGCATCCCAAGGACGTCTTCATCTACAGATTCTGTGTGATCAATATCTATGATTGTGGTTGTATCTCTCAGCTCAAGAATATCCAGGATGGGACTCTGTGTAGCGGTCAACATTAAACCCTCTTTGTCCAGATCTATAATAATATTTTCAGTGGCTTTCCTTCTGTTAGGTTTTAAGGTGGAATCTTCAAATCCCACAAAATGATCTTGGAAACTGTCCACACCCTCTTCCTTGGGTCTCTGCGAGGACTCTGGGACTTCAGGGATGCTAGTTGGGTCAGGGGTGCTTTCTTTCTGCTCCAAACGGACAGGCAGCACCGTGGACGCTGGGGAAGGCACGTGGGCAGTACTAGCTTCAGCACTTGGGACTTCCGGATGCTTTTCCAGGAATCTTACCGAGACAATTGTGGTGCTTCCTTGCCCACTTGCCTGAGGCGTTCCAGAAGTGTGGACCGAAGCAAGAGTATCCAATTCTCCAGACCCCTCTCCAGAATTTTCATAAAGAAAATCAGATGGCTTTGGTGCTGTTGTGACAAATTCTTTGGCCCTTTCAAGACCATGAGTTCTAGCTAGAAAAATGGTGGAAGAAGTTGCTGTTTCTTTAGTTTCTGTTCCCAAAGCCTTCTCAGGAGAGACTTGCTCTGTTACAGCTTGGGGGCTCTGCATTTGGATTTCTTCTGACCATCTGAGAGTTTTATTAAGAGGATGCTTAATGTCTGTGGAGAAAGAGACAGGTGCCAGAGTTGGCACTTCTGCTGCTGAAACTTCTAGTAAGGTTGTGTTGGCTACTACCTCATCAGAGTTGGAGATGTTGTCCATTTTAAAAAGGAGGGATCCAACTTCATTTTCCACATTTTCCATTCTCTCATAGTCTTCTATTTTTTCATTTAAGACACTTGTTTGTAAATTTTCCGCTTGAGGTGTCTGGGGATATAATGTGCTAATGATGTGCTCCATGGCAGTAAAATTGACAAACACTGTAGGCAGAGAGGGCAAAACTTCTTCTCCTGATCCCAGTCCAGAAAATAAGAGATCAGTACCCAAATTGTTAATGTTTGGTTGCATGCCTTTGAGAAAGAGTTCTACACTTTCTTCCTCTTTAGTGAATGAATCTGTGACTACAGCTTCAGCTGGGGTGGGTTCAGTCACAAAGGCAGAAGTTGAGTGAAACTCTGACCTTTCAGCAGCCTCAGGGAGAGAAGTGTAGGGTTTGGAGGCCTCTGTACCTGGCAGCAGAGTAGAGAAGAAAACCGAAGAAACACCTTCCTCTTCCCCCTGCCTATCAGTACTGTATGTTTTCATTGTAGAATAATCTGTAGTTTGGGGTCCAGTTTCAGTAAGTGTTTGTGAATAAAAAGTTACTTGTTCAGGTGCAAGAGAGCGATGGGCTGATTCAAAAAAGGCATGTTCTTCAATCTTCTGCTCTGAGGCATTTTCACCTTTCATCCCCTGTGTCACGAGATTCCCCTCTTGCCTGGCCCCTATCTGGGCTGGCTCCATTGTTTGGAGAAAATCCACTGAAACTGGGCCATTGCCCTTGACCTCTCCCATTGCCGTTGGCTCTGTAGTACTCTTCACTTCTGCTCTAGGGGAAATGGTGGGCCTTTGACTGGCTTCATGAATAACACTCACTTCTTCCAGTCCTCGGTCAGTAAGTGGAAAATTTGTACCAGAGACGTTTTCCACTGCAGTGGGAAGCACTGGGTCACCAGAGCTGCTGACCACTGTGGCCAGAGGCTCGCCAGAGCCCTCTGGGGCTGCCAGCTCTTCCCAGAGGAAGGCTGAGGGGCTGACCATAGCCCTGCTGGGTTGCTCAGCATCCCAACTGTGATGGGTGTGCTCTGAAGTGGGCATTGCAGATGGCCAGCTCTGAATAGTTGTAGAGTCTGCATCTCCAGAGCCCTCCGCTGTTGCCATTTCCTCTTTTGTTACAGGGTGAGATGTTGGGGAATATTCTGCAAAGTCGCCACTGAAATCTTCCTCCAAAGGAAAGCCCTTGCCTTCTCCCCAGTGATGTGGCATTTCGGGCAGTGCTGAAGTCACTTTTCCCTTGGGTGCTTGGCTGATAATTTCCACAACATCCCTGTCTGGAGCAGTAGTCAAAACTTGTCCTGTGGGCTCAGAGAAGAACATGGTTTCCACGCGGGGAGACCAGTCACTTGCAGCTTCTGTTGTGGCCTGAGTTTCAGACTCTAAAGTAAATGAAGAAAGGGTGGTAGTCTCAGGGTCCACAGCAGCTTCCCCAGAGCCCTGATCCATCAGAGAGCTGGTACTCCCTGGGAGAGTGCCTAGCCCTTCCTGCACCCCAGCCCGGCTGCTACTGCTGTGCTCAAAGGGCTGTGCCCCCGAGTTAACTAAAGAATCTGGCTCTGTAAAGAAAAGCGGAGAGCTGGACACTGCATTTCCAGGCTGTGTGGGTGTTGGCAAGGACAGGACACTCTGCTGGATGGCTGTATCACTAGGGGCAGCTACATTTGAATTGTCTAACTCAGGGGACAAAACCAGTTGATCTGATCTCTGGGTTGGTGACAGTAGTTGAATTGTAAATGCTGCACCAGTAGTTCCCTCTTCTTTCTCCTCTTCTGTTTGCTCTTTTCCCTCAAGAGCTTTACTGGAAACCCGTGTGGAAGTATCTGTTTCATGTAAAGATTCGGGGGACACCACTGCTGCAGAGGAAGGCTCAGAACCAGGATAAACAGAGGTCACAGCACCGTCAGAAAAGCCTTCTGTGATTAGGCCCTTGCTGGTTCCCAAAGTTGTAAGCACATCTGTAGTCTTTCTCTGTGATAAATCAGTGGCCATGGTGAGCAGACTATCTGTGTATTCTTCTACTTCTCCAGAGCCCTCCAAAAATGGAAGCAAAGAACTCCCTGAGTGCTCTACAGCTTGGCCAGGGGCTATTTCAGCCCAGTTCTCTGTAGCAGACCAGAGGTCATCAGGTTGTGGATTTCCTGCTAGGGTGACTGAGCCTTGCTGTGCCACAAGATCCAGAGAACTTGGAACCACACTGCTTGGCATGGACGTGACAACAGCACTGTTTGCTGCCTCTGTAGCCCTTGAAAACACCATTTTCTGAGAAGCTTGGCTGATGGTCGCCTCTCCTGAAGACTCTTCAGGAAATGGAGGTACAGGCTCAGGGTTGCCACGTGCCAGAATTTCAAGTCCAGGGCCTGTCTCTGTGGCTGACTCTGTGCCCCCTGGTCTTTCTACCCCATGGGAAGGGGCTGTAGGGAAAACATCAGGCTCACCACTTGAAAAAGTTTCTGACATTTTGGGGTAAGTCTCAGGTTTCCATGTAATTTCCAGAAATTCAGCTGATTCTTTAGATTCATTAAGCTTCAAAGCGTTAGATAATTCTGTTTCTGGTATCACAAACTGGTGGACGTCACTTTGCGAGCTGCCTGAGAAGTTCTGAGAAGGTGCCACACTTTCGTATTGGCCACGCCTGGCTTCCTCTGCCTCTGGGTCCTTGGGCACAGTGGTGACCAGGTGTTTCCCGTTGATGTACTGCACAGATGGGGTGGTGGTCACACCAGTGGTGTTTGCACAATCTTCCTCCTCCCCTCCATCCTCCTCACTGTTGTACAGGTCTATTTCAATTATATCAGGGTAAATTCCATCAAACAGACTTTGCACGGGATCTGTCTCTTCACTACAAGGTTCATCTTCTTTAGATTCTGAATCTATTGGATGACCACTTACACTCATATCACTCATTCGACCTGAAAAAAACAAAGAGTTTTCACAATACTTAAGTGAAAGGTTTGGCAGAGTATGACAGAAGAAATCGACAGCAAGGCTGATCACATTTACACACAAGAGAAGACTGGAAGCTTTCCATATTCGGTGCTCATGCTACACATCAGTCTGTCTTCGAAACCTGTTGTCCTATATTAACAAAGAAAATAAATCCCATTCATGACTTAAGGAACAGGTTAGGAAAACTCTTCAGTGAGTTTCACAAAACAACAATATCCTTAACATGAAGCAAGAAAGCATATGCACATTATAAACCTGAAAGACAGCAATGTAAAACTAAATCTTGAGACCACTTGCGGACCATCCACAAAGAGTAGTCAGTTATTGTTCCGCATTTGAGGGAGACGCTTAGGTGGTCTGTATCCAACAAGGAACTGGGAAGAGCTTCCTTCAGGATTCTTCATGAGCTGACCAATAGAAGCTATTCTTGGAAGAGCAAAAAAGAGCTATTCATAGCCTATTCCAAATGCAGTGACAATCCCTGCGCACGGCACCAGTGACACAAGAGCTCTGCCACATCCCGTCCATAGGAACAGGAAGTCCTGGTGGGGCCAGCTTGCTGAGAAGACCCAGAAGGAAAGCAGAGCCTCCCGTACCTTTACACCGTTAGCCTTTCTGGGATGTGGCCAGGACTAGGTCACTCTTCATTGTTGTTAGGAACATATTCTCCAAAGAAAGTTCAGGAGTCCCATCTAAGTAGTATATTCCAATAATACCTGTCATCAGAGCATCCCCTGGATTGTAAATTCAAATGGCACCATCCAGGAATCTCGGTGGATTTTTCTGTCACCAGAAATGTACCAGCCAAGCTGTGCCTCAGGCCTCACACTGGTGCTGCCACTACCACTGCTCGGCTTCCTCCAGCCCACCTGGCAGGGAATGTGAGCTCCCTGCACCATGAAGAAGACACCAAGTCCTGAAGTGCCACCACACTCCACAAAGGAGCTCAGCCACAGCGCATGAGCTCACGGCACACGTGCTCAAGCTGACCCCGAGGCGGGTCAGGAGGAGAGGCTAGGGCTGAGCTGACCGGCCCTCCACACCATCCGCAGGGGAGAAGGTACCTGTTTTCTCCTGGGCTTTCTCAGCTGCAAAACATCACCTGCCTGCAAGTGTGGAGGGACCGATATCAGCACCGTGTCGCTCATACTTCTGTCTGCTATGCATCGATATTAATACAGAAGTGCTGTGTGAACTAGCAACAGAAACTCCATGATGTCTTATCAAATCTCTTTAAACTAAAAAAAAAAATAAAGGTTATCAGACTTTGATGTATACCTGGAACATGTCCAAGATTTAGTTCTCTGTTTTCTACCTCATATAGAGACATTAAAGAGAACTCTACTTGGGACCCAGTGTGCCTTCACCAATTTCTGACCGTGCGCCGCTGGGCTACACTCGTACCCTGACTGTGTGCTCACGATTTCATTTCCACACAGCGCACTGCATTTCCTGCGTCCCCATCTGATCCCATGCAGACATTCGACGGTGCAGCTATGCAAGCTAAGGCACAGGGGACCCAAACGAAGGAGAACATAGTTCCGTCATAAAGAAAAGGGAGATCGATGCCCAACTTTAGTGCACTACAGAAACCAAGAACAAATGCAGGTGAACTCTGGCACAGACAGCTCTGTCAAGGTCAAGAAAATACTTGGCCCTTTTAAAGGGAGCAACTAGAAAGTATCAGTTTGGTCAATGCTGGGCCACAAAAGTTGTTACGCTGACCTTAGCATGGCCACTGGCCATGTTTCCAAAGAGGACATAATCAAATCTTCAGATAACATCTTAATATGGTTTACATTAAAGATAAGCTTTATGCACTGAAAAGGAAGGAGAGTAAAGTGCTTAAGCGGCCTGACAGAATGGATGTTTCTTGCCTTCTGCACACATGGACCTCTGGAAATGCTGCATCAATGAGCGAATCATGAATCAGGTACCTTCTCATTATTAATAGTATCTGAGATAGCTGAATAAAGCCAACCTCACTAATGTTTTCCAGAACATCATGGAATTTATCTGGAGCCCCTAAAACCTGCCTGTATGAACCTGCTCTGCCTCATTGTACATGAAACCCTGGCTCATTAGATCATCAGGCACAAATGAAAAAAGAACTCCCAATGCATAAGTGTTACGTAGGCTAGCCAAGCTCGCACCTAGGTCCGCTTCACTCCACAGTGCCCTTCAGTCACCTGCAGGAAGAATCCCTAAGGTCCATGGGGAGCAGGTAAAGAATCTCTGCTGCATTCTGGACCCTTCAATAAGGATGGAGTCAAATTTAACTAAGAAGCCAAGCTTCTCTGCATAACACAATGATCAATAAGGGAGCACTGCTCAACAGCATGAGCATACAGACTCTTGGCCAGACAGGGGTGAAACACTCACTGTTACTATGGATTCGTGCGGGCCACTAAGCAGATGCCTTATTTTAAAAACCAAAACTGACAGAGCCATGTCCCAGTGTCATCTTAGTGAGCAATTACAGGTGGAGGGGCTTTGAAGGGACCTTAAGAGGGAAGGGGAGAGAGAAGCGGACAGGCAGGAAGACATGAAGGTGTGACTCAGGCGGGCCCACACGTCAAATGTTAACATTGCAAAGAAACTAATGGATGGCCACCATGCTGGTTAAGTGTATCTTTTTCTTTTTGCTGCTCTGGCAAGACCAACTCATACTAAGTCTACTTGAATCTACTCATTAGAGACCATGGCATTCGTTTTAAGTTCTCTGATTTTAGTTCCAATGAACGGAAGTGATCACTCACCTGGGCAAAGAACCCTAAGAACTCCTAGCGCTCGTACACCTTTTTAGCACTTTGGAACACCATTTCACCAAAAACATAATCCAACCTGTCCGACTTGCAAGCCAAAGTAAGTGTCACAATACTTGAGTCACAGCCACATAGACTGGTCAGTCTGCCTGCACATTGGAGGGCCAGCACTGCTCTGCTCAGGTTTTTCCTGCAAAACCAAATGCAGTTCGGCACCCATGGGTGCTATGCTAAACACGTTTCTCTTCAGGAGCCAGCCACTTGCACAAGATTGGCCAAGCACCTAGTAGGTGCCAGACCCCATGCCTCACACAGGCTTATTATCAGCTCTACAAGGACTCATGAATACCTTCTAACCACATCTGTTGGCACAAACATTCTTGCCAACAAGTTACAGAACTGGACTAACTAAACTCTCTTATCCTTGTGTTGAGAGGAAACTTGCTGAGTATGCATATCACAAATATAGCCATCATTAAATTTAGAGTAGGATCTCTTCCTCAGCTACCTCCCAAGTCTTTGATCAGACTTGCCTTCAGAGTAGCAAAAAGCAGAAACATACTACTCAATTTAATGCTGTGTTTTTCACTGCACCCTGACCCTGGCATGACCAGAGAACCTCACCACACCACGGTAAGCAGTAACTCTGAGCAAAACCTCACATAAGTAACATGCTCATTTGAGCAGTAGCATCAGCTGTTCTTTCTAAATAAATGTCATTTTGCGCACTTGAGGCTTTTCATATTTTGTTATTGTATACCCATGAACAGTAAGATGGTAACTATAAAGAAGCTAACTAAAGCACCATTTAAGTTATTTTTACAGCAAGAACAACCGAATTTTACATCTATAACACAAATCACTAATACAACAGAATCCTATTCCCTATGACCCACGTGTCATGGTCCCATGTTGTACTAAACATGACTTAAGTAAATAAACAAAGCAAAATGAGTTAAGATCATTGATTTCCTTTGGCTGAAAGGCATATTCTCGCAAGTGAGGAACTCATACATTGTTTCTTGATACTGTCTCACGCGGGTAGTGACTACCCAACGGCTGACAGTGTTCTGCCGGCGGCCTCTGCGCGGCGATTCCCTCCTGGCTGTCAGTATTCGTGCTTTGTTTCCACACTGTTAACCTTTCACGCGGGGGGGGGGCACTGCTGAGAAGTCTCCCTACTGTGCGCACAGGTCGTGCATCCCCCACAGCCACATGGCCCGACTCCCGGGCACTAATCCCTCTAGCTCACCATTCCTGCGGCTCTGCTTTGTTTATTCACCCTACAGAATTACCTCCTCATCCTCTTTCCTGTCACCACCCCCACCCACCACATGTATTATTAGAGGATCGCAACAGCTGTAATTACTGCAAACCACAACAGCTTCTTTGTGGAGCGCAGGGGGCTGGGTACCTGTTCCATTGTGCAGGGGGTGCCTCCTTCCAAAGCCACGGTCTGCTTTATTTCACACCAAGCGGGCAACCTGATACAGTTATTGACATTCCAAGCTCTCCGAAGAACAGGTCCTTATGAAGGACTGTTCTATTTCAGAGTTTTCCTCTAAGGATAATATAACTTTTATTTGGACTTCAGGAGTCAAGACACAGAACTCTACAGAGTGTGTGTATAATCTTTTCTGTGTTTACACGAATGTATTTTAACAGCTTGACTCCAGTACACTGGTGCCATGGTTAATAGGTTTTTTAATGGCATTTCACACAAAGCTTTATTGCTAGCTGCCCTCAAGTATTTGTAAGTATTTGTAAGTACTCCACGGCAGAGCTCTGTAGACATAGCACAAGCCTTCCGGTCACAACGCTACAGACAGAACACATGACTGCCGAAAAGTAGCAGCAGAGAGCTAAAGTTCATGTTCTCTTTGGGGAATTGTACAGTTTAAGTGAAAGAGCTTTTAATTAAATGTAAATTATAATCTACTCTGTCAGATATATGAGGATTGTGTTCCTTTATTAAAATGGAGCTGATTCAAATGTGTAACAAAAATATGTCATTTAGTTAACTTAAAATTTAGTAGATAGCCACACTATCTACTAAATTTAGTAGATAGCCACACTGATATGCTTAAGAAATACTTGCAGAATTTAAAGAAAGTTTGAAATTTTCTAAGATATTCAGATTTCTAGACATATACCTATAGATTCAAGTGTTTTAATTTCATATACATCTTTCATACTTTCTTAATGAAAATAAAATGTTAACAGGCACCCTAAGAAATGAAAAGCCACAAATTTTGACCAGACTGTCTTAAATATTTTGAATCCTCATTTTCAAACTGGTTTTTTTTTAAGTTGATAGTAGTAATCATGATATAAACATCCTCCCCAAATCTTCTCAGATATTTCTGCACCCTTAAATACTGCAATGTCTGCATGGTGTGTGACATTTGTGTCAATATTCAAGCCTGCCGGAGACCAGAGATTAAGGTGGAGATCAATAGCATTTGTGACCTATTTCCTCCTATTACCTTGGACAGCTGGGGTCTCTTGGCCCAAGCCTACTCTTGTGCAGATAGGAGTTTAATTCTCAATCCATTAATTTTATACCCCAAGAGGATGATATAGACGTATAAACAGCACGAGTACTTCTGTGAGCCTCGGGTTGATGAGGAGGCTACGATGGGAGAGGAGTGGGGAATCATCGCTTACCCCAACCTCAGACAATCCTCAAATAATGCCGCTGTTTCAGACAGGAAAGGTGTGCTAGGCAGCAGCCCCGCAGCCGCACACACTCAAGGAGATTGTGCCACTGTGGGCACGTCTCAGTTACAGAAGAGACCCACAGGACTCCATACCTTCCAGCTTCACGAGGTCTGCTAGAGAGCAAATTCAAAACATTCGGTGCCTCCGAGCAACACTGAACAATGAGAATAAGCGCCATCTGGGAAAGAGTAACCCAAGGAAGTTGGGCTTGTGCGTTTTCCTTAAAGGATCAAACAGAAATCGCTCAATTAAAAAAAAAAAAAGATGAGGCTGTGCCTTTATTATATTTTTCATTTTGATTTTCTATATTTCCAAATTATTTGATAGATAGTAGCCAATAAATGATAGATGATAGACAGACGACAGATGGGTTTTATCAAATATTCTGATATGACAAAATGCTTGGGTCAGCATCAAGAACTCAGAAGTAAATCCAAGCTCCACTGAGCTGCAAGCAGACCCTCGCTAGCCAGGCACACGGAGACCCCCTTCAGGCCGTGGGATGACATCGGCTGACCACGCCTCACACGCACCATTTTATTTCTAATTGTGCCCCTCCTTTGTCCAGAAGTTAATGGCAGCTTGTGTCCCCCTCTCCCTGGAGCCCCAACCCCCCGCAAGGGTGGCATCAGGGGACAGCATGGAGGTACCCCAGCAGCTGCTGGCCGGCGGGCATGGCCTCAGCCCTCTGGAGTCAACTGCGCAATGAGGCAGTGGCAAGCACCCCGACTTTCCTCTGAGGCTGGTCCTGAAGCCGTGTGGCACAGGTCTTATATTAATTTATCTCTATTAGCATCCAGCACACACATCACAGCGAGCAACTCTCTTTTCTTATGGATACTCTTGCTAGCCCACTACCTGCTGCTGTCCCAGCTAAGTCTGGAGTAGCACAACTGTCTGCCCCTCAGCCACATAATGGTTTGGTCCATGACTTTATTTCAGTAAACTTCTAAAGGATGTTGTGGGGGTGAGGGTGGCGAAACAGCATCTTATCTGTACGTGGTAAGGCAGTAGGCTCCCTATAAAGCTCAGGAAGATAAGCCTTCAGGGTGAGAAGGATGCTTGTACAATATTCTGTTAGATTCTCCAAGAGTAAACATTATTGTTTTCTTTTGCTTCCTGGTCATAGAAAACCAAAACCTTTACAAACAGCATATGGCTAAAGTAAGCAAACTGCTTCTTAGGAACAGTAGGAATCTCAGCTAGAGAGAGAGAGAGAGAGAGAGAGAGAGAGAGAGAGAGA
>NDGN010836824.1:0-14798 GCA_002564285.1 Tympanoctomys barrerae | reverse complement strand
ACTCAGGCCCTTGCACTTGCCAGGGAAGTGCTTATTCTACTGAGCCATCTCCCTGGCCCCCCATCTCCCCGGCCCCAATCTTTGCTCTTGACTCTCAACATAAATCTGCCTAAAAGCCCCAACAGCAGCCATGCTATCCCTCAATATTTGGCTGCTTTGAAATATCTTTTGGCAGATTAATCAGTCCACTGTGCTTAACCTCCGTCTCAGGCAAAGTCTCTAGACATGAACAAAATGCAAACAAACTGTCTGCCAAGCAAAAACACACGTTGCCCAGAGTCCAACAACCAATGCAGTCCTTCTTCCCAGAAGAAATGCACCCCCGCTCCCTGCCTGGTCTTTACACGCAGGCTTTCTACCAGCCTTCTGGTCTTCTGAGCTCTCATCAGAATCTCCCCTACAGAAGAGCCAAAGGCATTCCAGCTCTTCCCTAGTAGACGACCTCTCTAAACCTTTCCTATTTCTCCCCATAAGCCATTCCCAAAAGCTTGTAATCCAAATGGTCAGGTATAGCCACAGCAATGACCCCACTTTTCTGGTACCAAATTCTGTTCAGTTAATCTTCTTTCCTTGCTGGAACAAATACCCAACACCCAAAACCTGAAGGAAGGAAAGGTTTATTTAGCTCATAGTTACTGGAAGTTTCAGTACATACTCAGCTGGCTCCAAGGCAGAGTGGCAGAAAGCAACCTTTTATGGCAACAAAGAGCAAGCGAGCAAAATGGAGGAGTAGCAGCAACAATGGTAACAGAGAGCAAGTCTATCTCTCTGTCTCTCCTATGTTACATTCACGCTGTCTGCCCCAGCTGGGGTGCAGCTCTCACACCCATAATCCCAGCAGTACTCAGACCTATAATCCTAGTGGATCATGAGTTAATCACAGACTCTAGAAGTCCTCCCCATAATTGCATGAGGTTTGGGGGGACAACTAGACACAAACCATAGCAAAGGCTTTTTAGGATCTATGTTTTATTATCATTTAGTTAAAACAATAAATCCATGTTATCAGCATATAAAACACTATAGTCTCTACAACAAGTGGAGATAATTTATGAAAAATCACCAACAAATAATTTTATTGAAAAGATCCAACTAAAAATTAAGTAGATTATAATATAAAATCCTTGACTCAGCACAGACATTTCTCTCTCTTATGTGCTAGAGTATCTAAATAATTATAAAAAGATGTGTGAGTTGGAAAAATTCCAAGAAAAAACTGGAATTCTGATCAAGCAAGGAATTTTGGAATGAATACTGATCCTTACGAAATACATGAGATATGGTGAAAGACTGCTAGGGAAATTAAAAAAAAATAATCCAGAACTTCTTTAAAAGCCCAAATGGTTGAGATATAGAAAAGTAATTTTAAAAGTGAAGTATGTTTCTTCACTTACCAATTCACAAAAGTTAATCTTTATCACGTAGCGATAAGAATTCTCTTTACCTACCCAACAACAGTGGCCTACATTACCATTAGATGTATAAACTGATGAGGCATGACATTTGCTCTAATTTTTCTATCTAAAGTTAAGCAGGTACATGTTCCAAAACATAGAGATTTCAATATGATTTAATCTCATGACTGACGCATTCCAATAGTATGCAGCAATGAAGTCACCGTCTGTGTGAACTATCTTCTATTCCAGTAAATTGTATAGAAATAATTATGAGAGCAGAGGACATCAGCAGACAAGAAATCTCCCAATTTGAAAGTGTTTGGAGACAAGTTGATGGATTAGTGCAGTAATGAGTTGCACAGAACATATTCTGGAAGTTCCAATGTGGATGTAGGAGCTGATTGTATTAACGTAAGCAACTGCAGGATGCACATTGAGATTTAGCAACACTATGGGTGCTGGTGAGAGGTATGGTACAAGCTAGGGCAGTTAATTCCTAGCCTCTATTTGAAGCACAGGAAAGCAGTGTCAGCTATACAGAATGATATCAATATTTTTCTTTTAAAGTATTTAAATTGTGATAAAATACACATGATTTTACACTTAAACAGTTATGTCAGGTCTACAATTCAGTACTATTCAGTACACTGTCATGAAATCATTACCACTATCATTTCACTCTGTACAACTAAATCACCAATATAATAAACAGTTGATGAACAGCATACCATACAGTACTAAAATAACCAAAAGCATGGTGTCATTTAAAAATCTAGATGCATTTCTTATAAAATTTTTTAATTTTACATGCTTATGTTATCTGAACAAGTAATTTAAAGACAGCATCATGCAATGCAGCAACCACTATTGAATTGTTTGGTGATGTTCTGTACCATTTCTCATGTTTTTGGGTTTAAAAAAAAACTATTTTGTATTCTTTTTAATAATAAAAATAAATAGTTTTAGATAGATAGATAGATTGATTGATTGATAAGCTTTGACCTGGGATGCCTCATCTGGGGAAAAGAGTGTGAGTTCAGCTCTGCCCTTTCAACCCAGCACAGTGCAGCTCTGGAGATTAGTCTGAGATCTGCCCCTCCTTCCACTGGTGGGACTCAGAGCCCAGACACCTGAGGGAACACCAGTGACACAGTAGGACCTGAGCTAAGGTGTACATGATGGACAGGGAGAATTAAAGTTTGGAAATAACCCAAGCAACATTAGCAATATGAGTCAACAAGTAGTCTCTAACTTTTCTTTTTCTTTTATTGTATTTGTGCTCTTCTCTCTTGTCAATTACCTCACTAGACTTTTTGATATTTTCATAAATGTAAACATTGTCTCTTTTCTTTTTGGTTTACTTCAAAACTCCTAGTCATGCTCTTCCACCCCTTTCCCTTGTGTCCTAAAATTGCCCAAAATCTGGATGATCTTTCTGTGCTCTCCAACCTTGCTTCTACTATATTTAACCTCATTCATCTCTCCATTCTATTCCCTATCCTCCTGAACCCCATACCCCTACACAAAAGGATAAAATCTTTCCACTATGTGGAAAATCATTGCATGCAAGTGCCTGGTATAAGTTAGATTATATTATATTTCTGTGGACTTTCCTCCTATGGCAGTGGATAGCAGGCTATTAGTTACTACAGTTTGTCAGTAGCTAGGATGCAGTTGAGTCTATTGTTTTTGCCAACTGAACTACATGAACCAGGATGTCATATACACTTTAACCAGTCTCTCCATTCCTATATGGCAACACTAAGATTGTGAGGAATCATAACCAGCACCATAGTCCAATACCAAAGGAATGGGCCTTACCTCAAATTGATAGCAACTCCTCAGACTTAATAAATTGGGGAAGTATGTTCTTGGGATAGACATAAAGACCAAGAACCTTCTACATCTAGAGGACAATTGGAGGAACACATCTCCTAAGAAATCCTCAACAAGACATATTGATGTACCTCATGAAACTATCCTTCAAAGTTGATAAGAAATAAGACAATTCCATGACCAGGAAAATTCAAGAACTTTATGACCACCAAACCAGCTCTAGAGAATGTTCTGAAGATCATATTAGAGAGATAATAAAGATTATAAACACATGAACAACAATAGAAAGAAGCTACCAGGAAGGAAAAGCAATTAGAGGAGAAAGACAGGAAATAAACAGCAGGAAAACAACATGAGGAAGAAAAGCCATTACATATCAATTACAACCATCAATGTAAATGGTCTCGATTCACCAATCAAGAGAAATTAATTGATAGAATAGTCCAAGAAGCAAGGTTCATCAGTATTCTGCATTCAAGAAACACATTTAGCCCAAATAGAAATTCATAGACTATAAGTGAAAGGATGGAAATTAACTCATGTTGCAGCAACCAAGAAAAGAAAAGGTGTAGCTATTCTATTTGTAGACAATGCAGACTTTAAACCAAAACTGACCAAAAGAGAGAAAATTTTTTCACTACATACTTATTAAGGGAAAAATTCCAGAAGAGATAATAATCATAAATATTTATGCACCAAATATAGGCTCATCCAACTACATAAAATAAATGTTAACAGGTGTGAAAAACCAAATAAGCACTAACACATTTGCAGTGGAGGACCTTAATACCCCACTCTCACAAATAGATAGATCATCCAGACAAAAAAAAATAACCAAAGAAATATTAGAAATAAACCAAGCCTGTGGACTTGGTATATGTCTAGAGTGTTCCTCAAAACATCAGAATATACATTATTTTCAGGTGCATGTGGACATTCTCCATAATAGATATTACCTGGCAAAGCATGTTTAAATAAATGTAGAGGAATTCAAATCATTCCATGTATACTGTTTAATCATTACACATTGAAATTAGAAATCAATGAGAAAGAAAATCATAAAAACTACATAACCATACAGAATTTAAACTATATCCTTCTGAACAACTAATGGATCACAGAAGAAATTAAAGATGAAATTAAACATTATATACAATTAAATAATAATGCCAATACAACATACCAAAACTTGTGGGATGCAATGAACACAGACCTCAGGGGAAATTTATAGTTCTAAACTCATTCATCAGGAAAATAGAACAAGATAAAATAAACAATCTAATGTTGAATCTGAAACTTCTAGAAAAAGAGCAAACCAAATTCAAAACCCGTATAAGGAAGGAATTTATAAAGATCAAAACAGAAATTAATTCAACAGAGACTGAACAAATAATACAAATAATCGATGCATCAAAAGTTGGTTCTTTGAATGAATAAATAAAATTGATAAACCATTAGCCAAAATCATCAAAAAGAGGAAAGAAAAAAATAGAATTTCAGGAAATTAAGAGTGAAAATGTGATATCACAATAGATCCAACAGAAATCCAGGACATCATATATACCTACAATGAAAAAAAATATTCTAAAAGGTGGGAAACATAGAAGAAATGGACATTTTCCTAGACACAATCAAACTGCAAAATAAACCAAGATGATATAAAAATTCAAAATAACTGATGGCAGCCAATGAAACTGAAATTGTAATTAAAAATTTACCAATAATGAAACTCTAGGCCATGAAAGATTTACTTTATATTTTGGTCAGCTATATAAATAAACATTTATTAGGCAATATAATTAGTAGCACAATAAACAGATCATACAATTATTGAGTAAACTCAGTGAAATCCCAGATGGTTAAGCACACCTTCAAAGGTTCTCTTCAGGAGAATGAAATATCCCTAAGGCATAATTATCTTTACGAACATTAGGCCAATTAAAATCCTTCAAAATCAATTCCAGTTGATTCTAAGAGCAATTCTGAACCATGAAGGTATAAAGTTTATTGAATCTCATGTCTTTTTAGAGTGAAAAGACTAACTTCCAGATATTTCAAACTATATATATATATATATATATATATATATATATACTGATTTTTTTAGTGAGTCAAATTTTAATATTCATTATATAAAGCCTTCTGTGCTAAGAGGACTAGCTTCTTAAGTGATTCTACAGTAGGTGTTTTGAGTTTGGCTTCTCTATTAAAATGCTAGATGATCACCTTGGAACATAAACTGGAATGTAAATTTTTAAAGTACTTTTTTAAAGTTAGCATATATTTTCAGTAATGATTACACTCATTACAGGATGACTTGTAAATTCTTATTAAATAACATAAGATTAAAAAAAAAAGAATACATGAGAAAGTAGCAGGCTCCTTGAAGAATTTTAGTTCCCTGATGGTGCAACAGGGCTCCAGACGAATGAGTAACACAACTGACATTATTAAAATACTTAACATAGTGACAGATGTTGTAAAAATATGTTCTGGCTACAATATACTTACTACAATCATAATAAGAAATAGGTTTGAAGACAGTGTTATTTAGGACACTAAACAGTTTAAAAGGAATTAAGGTCTACATATGTTTCTTCTATTTTCTCCAAGTGTGTGTACCAAGAGGTAAATCACAACATATTTTTTTCTAAGTCTCACTCTAAAAACTAAACTTGTAGATCTAATACATGATGGGCTTAAGTTTTCTTTATATCTTTAATTATTCATAGTCTTTATGAAAAGTATTTCATGCTGTCTCTCAAAATCCCTTGCAAGTTACTTTTGAATGTATAAGTATCTAACCTCATTCTATACCATATTTTTTTGTACCAAAAACTGGCCAACCTTTGAAATGTTAATGACTTTAAACATTTCTTACCTCACTAAACAATGAAGTACAAATACTTTTATATTCAGCCCTTGTAAAGCCATTAGATGTTTGAAACGTTTTTATATATGAACAAATGGACCTAGTTCTAAGTTATTTATAAGTATGATCACTACTTATAAATCATTTTCCAATAAGTTAATGTGTTAAATGTGAAGAGGAAGTTGGAAATTCTGCTACAACATAATCATGTCTTCTTTATTCAAGAAATTTGTAGTTGTCATCAGAGTTCACTCCAGAAGGCAACTTCCTCGGGTATCAGCAAACCAATCAGGTCAAAAGATACACAAAGGAGGACAACTCCAGATCGAGGAGGATAAGAGCCAGGGGTCCAGACAGTAGGACTGCTTGGGAAGCCCATTGTTGCCAGACTGCAGCTGCACATTGTTCTGCTCTGGCCTCTGAGCCATGACCTTGCCCCGATGCTCCCAGGCACCCACAGCAACCTCTGTGTCTATCTCGTGTTGCTCTCCCTGACACTCAGAGCACTTCAGGTGCAGTACAGGAAGCCCAGAGAATGCAGACTTGAAGCAAGGTTGAAAGATTCACTTTTGCATTCTACAGAAAACTTAGAGAAAAACTAATTGTCACTAATTCTGAAATTTTTGAAGAAATTGAGAAGGAAGCAGTACTTCCAAAATCATTCTTTGAAGCAAACATTGCCTAATTAAAAATATCAGTGAAGAATGTAACCAAAAATGAAAACTATAGGTAATTGTTGCTAGTGAATCTAGATACAAAAATCCTTAATGATATACTTGTAAATAAAATGCAGTAATTTATCAAGAAGTTTATGCATCATGACCAAGTGGAATTCATTCCAGGGATGCAAGGATAGTTCAACATACAAAAATGAATAAAAGTAATACATTATAATAATAGAACTAAAGACAAAAATCAATAGATGCAGAAGAAAACATTTGAGAAAGTTCTATATGCATTCATGAAAAAAACCCATATAGAAAATTGGAGTAGATGGTTTTTACCTTAATCTTATGAAAGGCATATATGACAAAACAACAACTAACAGCATACAAAGTAGTAAAAACTGCAAGATTTCATTCTAAAATCAGTAGCAAGACAAGTATGTCCATTATCAGTACTCTTATGCAATATAGTTCTCAAAATATTAATCAAAGCAATTACACAAGAGAAAAAAGGAAAAGGAATAAAGACAGGAAATGAAGAAGTTAAATTATTATTATTTGAGGATGACATGATAGAAGATCTCAAAAACTCCAACAAAATATTGTGAATTCAACATTCAAATTCAGTGGTGTAGTGGGATACAAAATCAATATTCAATACCAATAGCATTCCTGTATACAAGCAATACAGACAGAAATTAGGGAAACAACCCTTTATAATAGCATCTAAAAATTGGAATAGTTAGGAATCAATTAACAAAGGGTAGAAAAGATCTGGATAGTTAAAATTATAGTACCCTATAATAGGATATAAAAGAAGATATCAGAAAATGGAAAGATATCCTTTGCTCACGGATAGGAAGAACCAGCATAGTGAAAATGGCCCTACTCCCAAAACTGCTATAAAGATTAGTGCAATCCAAATAAAAATACCATGAGCATAGTTCATAGATCTAGAGAAAGCACTCCTAAAATTCACTTGGAACCAGAAGAGACTTGGAATAGTAAAACTGATTCTAGACAAAAAGGCAAGTAAGGAGTTATCACAATCTCAGATGTGAAATTATACTGCAAAGCTACTGTGATAAAGTCAGCATGGTATTGGTAAAAAATAATCAGGCTTAAGGATCAGTGAAACATTAAAAGATGCAAACAAAACCCAAACACACTAAATCACCTTATCTTTGACTAAGGAGCCAAATATGTTAACTAGAAGAAAGTCTCTTTAAAAAATGGTGCTGTAAAAACTCTCTATATGACAAACAATAAAATTAGACCCTTGTCTGCCATCATGCATTAAACTAAAGATAAAACGAGTCAAAGATCTAAATATTAAAATAGAAACACTAAGAGAAAATAGGTACAAATCTTGAAGATACAGGTGCAGGCATAGACTTCACTAACAAAACCGTGACTTCAAGGAAAACATTACAAAGAATCAACAAGTGGGATCTCACTTTGTTAAAAAAATCTTTGTACAATAAAAGAAATAACCAGCAGAGTGAAAGACAAACCATAGAATGGTAAGATATTATAACAATTGTCCCTCAGACAAAGGACTTATATCTAGATTATATAAAGAATAAAAATTCCGAACTCCCAAATTCAAAGACCCAATCCAAAAATTTACCTTTGAGATGAATACACTTCTCAGATGAAATATAAATGGAAAATGAATACATGAAAAAATGTTAGAATTATTGGTCATTTGAGAAGTGTGAATTAAAACAACACTCAGATACCACCCCACCCCAGTAGGAATGGCTATTATAAAGAAATCAACAAATAACAAGTGCTTGTGAGGCTGTGGGGAAAAAGGAACCCTTCTCCACTGTTGATGGGAGTGTAGATAAGTGCAACCACCATGAAATCATTGTGGAGATTTCTTAAAAACTAGAATTAGAGGTCCCATTTGACCTAGATATTCCCCTTCTAGGTATCTTCCAAGAAGTATTGAAAACATCATACAATAGCATATGTGTACTCATGTTTATAGCAGCACAATTTATAATAGCAAGATCTTGGAAACAACCCAAATATGCATCAACTAAGGAATGGATTGAAAAATATATATTTTTTTAGTAGTAGAGTACTACTTAGCTATAAAGAAGAGTAAACTGGAGACATTTATAGGCAAATGGATACCACTTGACACACATTCGTAAGTGTAATAAATTAGACTTATATGTATAAACATCATGTTGTCTTACTAGTATGACAAACTTAACAAGTAAATAAGACCCAAACTATGCAATAGATATTGTGAATTTGGAAGAAAGCTTTCAAATGGAAGTTCAGGGCTGGCCAAATAGCTCACCGATCTAAAGCACCTTCTTAGGCAAGTTTAGGCAGGTGCAGGAGACTGTGGTTTGATACTTGGCACCACATGCTGCACCAGCCCTGCCCTCAGGGTGGGCTGAGCTGGCCTAAATAAATAAATAGATAAATAAATAAATAAAATAAAACAAAAGAAATACAAAGTGTGAGGGAGGAGATGAAAGAAAGAACAGGAAAAAGAAAAAATATATTTATACACAAGATAGTTAAGATAAAGAAAAGATAGTTCAGCCAGTTACAGTTCATTTCTCTTAGTTCATTAAGAATAAAGGTTTGTGTTCATATTGTTTGGTTGAGATAGCATGCCTACATCTTTTTTAAAATTTTAATAAACAAAAAACACCAATAAAAATGATACAGAATTTCAAAAACAAGATGATCGGTAATTAACAAAGATTATTATATCGTACATTGCTATCTTCATTACATTGCACATTATCTTCAAAGTAGTTGCTCAGATTACCAGGTGCAGGATCATGCCTATATCTTGTACCCTGAAAACTACTATGAAGACAATAATAAACAGTGCATTAATTGTTGTAACACCTACTAAAACTGTTCTTAGAACTTTTTATTTTTTCTCTTTAAAATAAGATAGATAAAGCTTAGCAGTGTAAAATTAAATGATATTGTCTCTACAAAGTGATAACTATAGTAAAACAAAAATGTTCTAAAAATATTGAATGTCAATGACTTAACAATGGCTCGATGCAAGATTTTTTGACTTTACCATGGTGAAAAGTGATATACTGTCACTGAGACTTTTCCTAGGAACTTTAGGTTTTGATCTTTTTCCCAGGGCAGCAATTTACAATGAGATTATCTCTTGCGATGCTGAGGGCATCCATGGCTCCTCGTCAACCAGCCACATAATCATGAGGAAAAATGACCATGACTAATATTGCTTTGTAGTGTAGTGTGTTCCTAAGCTATAATGCTGGGTAAGCTAGATATAATAAGTACGTTTTTGGCTTATGATATATTCGACTCACCAAGGGTTCATTGAAATGTTAGTCACTGAAAATTTAAGATAATCTATATGTAAATGCAGTAAAACTATTAAAAAGGAAACTAGTGCAAGTTGACAAGAAATGCAGGAACACAGCACCTTGAAAAGGAAGATTAGCAGTCTGCCATGGGGCTGCTAGGCGCTCATCTAAAGTTCTTGGGAAGAAAGAAACAATGTGCTAGAAAGTTTTTTTTTTAATGTTTGTCTGTTGTTTAATGCTTTCAGGAGTGTGATTTTACAGAAAACATAGCAGTGACAATAAGGAACCTCTATCCCCATTTCCATAGTAGTTCTATTAGCTTACATTAGTCATTTGAAGGAAAATGGATAGACTTAAAAAAAATTATTTTTTTGCACAAGGTTACACTACACAGCTTGGACTCATAGTGATCCTCCTGTTTCAGCCTCCCCAGCACTTGAATTACAAGCATGCATCTCCATGCCTGGTTTCAGGACTGGCAGAATGTGCCCAGGGGTTTGGGGCTGGCATAGCGTGCAGTACCAGGGATTGAACTCAGGTCCTTGCACTTGCCAGGCAGGTGCTTAGACTTCTTAGCTATCTCCCCAGTCCAGCATACACTTTTAGACCATAGCTTTAAGTGAAACAGATCAGACACACAAGCTTAAAAACTGTATGGTTTCTCTTGTAGGAAAAACCCAAAATATAAGTAAAAGAGCAAAATAAATGACAGATAATAGGAATTAGGGATATAGATCTTTTATAAAAGGGAGGGGACCAAGAGATAGGACAGAAAAAGGGAAGAGCAAGGGGATATAAAAGAATTTAGAGGTGTTATGTACATGGACCAACTCCCTGAGCCGAAGGTGATCATCATGTATGGCAAATGTGTACTAATAAGAAATAAAAATTGAAAAAAAGGTGAATAACTGGAAAAGCAGTCAGGCTGAGGAAGATTGTAAACTAGAGCCCTGGGAGAGATGAGATCTTTCAGGGGCTTTTCTTCCCGGTATCAGAATGTGAGTGGAAGAGAGAGGTAGCTGTGAGTGAGAAAGAAAGAGGTGTGGCAGTGGTGGCTGGAATTGGCAAAAACTCCCATGTCATTATTCATGATTTATGCGTTCTCTCTCAAGTATAAATCAGAGGCATCTTCTGCACAGGAGGAGGAGGTGGCAGGTGGCAAGTGTAGAAGGAGTTGTGAATGTTTGTGGGACAGTGGTCAAGATCTTTGGATAAACACCAGAGTCATTAGGTTTGTCTGCTGGTCTCTAGAGGAGAGTATAGGTGTTAACCTGTTCACCCATTTCTACAGGGATTTCAGACTCCTTTCTCATCCTCTCCTCTTTTCTTTTTCTCTTTGTTCCTTTGACTGTCAGTCAAGTGTAGCTGGGTAAGAAACAGGGCTGTGTATATCGGCCCAAGGCCCACATTGCACCATCAATGGTGGAGAAAGGGGTAGAATCTCTAAGATGACATCTCGGATCCCAAGATGGATTTCTGAGAAGGGAGATACTACTTCATACAGAGCACATAATGGAAGCCCACCATATTAATGCTATTATTGATACTATGGAGATTAAAGAGTAAAACTGGAGAAACAATTTCTGGCCATTTTGAAGTTTCCTAGTTGAGAACAGAGAGCATAATTTCTTAGCTGCTACAATCTAGACTGTAATACTGTGTGACCTTCTCACCTGTACTTGTAATTACAATATTGAAGAACCTTTGCACTGGTATACTTTTTTCAAAAAATGTATTTAGTACAGGGCTACAAGGTCTCATTACACAGATTAGACTTATAATGATTCTCCTGTTTTCAGCCTCTCAAGTGCTGAGATTACAGGCATGTGCCACCACACCCAGTCTCAATAGCCATCTCAGTGCATCCCAGGGGTGGGACCGGCGTGGCATGCTGGGGATTGATCCCTGGTACCTATGCCTGTCTAAGCAGGCACTTTAGTCTGCTGAGCTATTTGGTTGGCCCTGCACTGGTATACTTTTATATTTTTGGATTTTTTTTTCCAGAGAGATATGACAGGACAAAGAAAAGATTAAAAAAAACCTGAGAAAGGTTATCATGCTGATAAGAGAAAGAATGAAGAGATCGGTGAAAGTATACACAGAAAAAGATATTGAACAGAAGGAGAGTTGGGAGAAAACAGAGATCCAAATAACTCATTTTGGAAAATAAATACTTGGATGGCACTGAAGTCTGAAGCCAAGGGCAGATAGTTACTAATTTTATTTTCAAAAAATGTATCACAATGTGAGTGGAAGAGAGAGGTGTGAGCATAGAAAGAGGTGTGGCGGTGGTGCCTGGAATTGGTAAAAACTCCCATGTAATTTCATGCTTCAAGAACAGATAATTACAGGATATGTCCTGGCCATGTAGGTAGTTTGTTAATGTTTAAAAAATTTGATGGAAATGACAAGTTGCAAAAGCAGATGCTAAGATCTGGCTGAATCATTGATATGTACACTGATGCCAGCTAGGTTGCTAGGAAGTTTTGGGACAAGAGGAGGATCTTGAACTACATGATGACAGCCTTCATCAATGATAAGGCACGTACTTGGTTATGCGCTCCATGTTTATTACAGCAACAGTTAGGAACTTCTTCTTATTCTTCTTTTTTTTTCAGTAAGAATGCCATTCCTTGCCATGTATTCATCTTAATCGCATGCAACATTTTTGGATATGGAATTGATTAAATAGATAAGAATGGATTCATGAACAATGAATGGACTCATAATGTATTTACTCGTTGAAGAAAATATGTAATTAGTTAGTATTACATACTCTGAAAGCTAGGGAAGTACATTTCTTGACTTTAGAGAATTTTTGATTTGTGGAACTTAGGCTAAGTAAATATATACAATATGTGTTTAAATGAAAGGTCAATTTTATTTGCCTTTTCCATGAACTTTACTTGAAAGAACTGCAGACAACTTTACAAGCTCCTCAATTTTCATGACTAGAAACTACATTTTTATGCAGTTTTTTAAAATTTAAGATTGAGGCAAATTGTTCCCAAACAGGATTTTTTTAAAAAAAAATATTTACTCTCTATTGAGGGACTTTTCAATTGTCTACAATGTTTTACTTTTTCTCACTCAGGGGAAATTCTTACTGTCATTATCCTCATCCTTTTCTTTCTATAAAATCTATGCCCTTCAATGTGGGAATTTCAAAAAAAGCATTATTCATTTTAGAAATAACTCAGAAAAAACTGATTTAACAGAAAGAGTTAAAGTCCCCTGGCTATATATCTCAGGGGACTAAAGCACCTGCTTAGGCAGAGCACAGGGGCCGGAGTGTGATCCCCAGCAGCACAAGCCCTGCAAGCTCCGCCCCTGGGGTGCACTGAGGGCAATTGAGACTGGGCATGGTGGCATGCGCCTGTAATCCCAGCGCTTGGGAGGCTGGAAACAGGAGGACCACTATGAGTATGTGTGTAGTGAGACCCTGTAGATCCTGTAATAAGTACATTAAAAAAAGAAAGAAAAAGAAAATTAAGAAAGATTTTTCCCTTTTTTGGTTTCCTCCAAATGCTTTCATAAGTTCTGTGGATCTACGTAGTGTTGACATGAGAAGTATCCCTCCATAATCTAAGTAGAAGACTATAGTCTCTGACCAGCATGAAGAAAATCAGTTTTTTTTCACAGAAGTTAATAAAACTATGGGGCTGTAACCTATCAACAAGTATGTCATTAGGTCATTTGGGAATGTCCGTGCTGTTCCACTGGCAATAAAATACCTTTTCACACGAGTCACTACATTGTTACTCAGGTTTTGTGTCTGGGAGGCATGGCCTGTTGCCACACTTGACAGTGCCATGGCCAGGAGGGTGCTTTGCCAATTAGAAAATTCTTTCCAGTGCTAGGACAAAAAGAAAGGGATCAAATTGCTGTTGGGTGGTCATGTAGTACAAAAAATAGTTTTAAACAAAGTAACATCCTTTGGAAGGGAAAAATAAGGAAATTTCAGAAGTGCAGTACTTTCCTTAAATATTCCAACTAGGGAAGCAAAATGAAAAACGAGTTTATATTTTGGTTCTATTTTTATAGTACTGTGGCTCAAAAAGAGCCTGAAATAGAGGGTATATGGAAAACTATAGAAGAAATTACCATCATAAATGTGTAATAATTTAAATATTAAATTATTTCAGAATAAACAATAGTAGATCTGCCAATAATTATAACTTTGGATATGAATTTATCCAAATCTGACTTTTGGTAAAGCACCTGTTATTTAAAATTAATTCCAATTTCATTTTCCTATTTTGTTTTTTCATTGATTGAAAAATTACTTAGCGAAGAACATCTGTGGATCTTAGTACTTTCACAGAAGAAAAGTACAAGTGCTGCTCCCAACTGTGGCAGAGGAACCTTGGAGGGAAGAGGAAACTCTCCCCCTGTAGGCTGGAGGAATTGTGGGATGAACAGACCCGGGTCTCCCAGGTCTTCCCTTTGATTTTAACAAGTGAAGAGAACAGAGGCAAACTTAGAGGAACTTTAAGATTCTGAGGATTTTAGGGCCAGCCAGATAGCTCAGTAGAGTAAAGTGCCTGCTCTGGCAGATGAAGGGATCAGAGTTCAATTCCTGGCATGCAATGCTGGCCCTGACCCCAGGGCACATTGAGACAGTGATTGAGACTGGGCCTGGTGGCACACACCTGTAATCCCAGCGCTTGGGAGGCTGAAAACAGGAGGATTGCTATGAGTC
>NDGN010836303.1:0-10102 GCA_002564285.1 Tympanoctomys barrerae | reverse complement strand
CAATGTCAGAAGTTGTTGACTTGAGCCTTTTATAGCTCAGCATATTAATATGACATTACTTTTCATATCTTGTGGTTATACATTTCTGCTGGATGCTTAAGACTAAATTAAAGCAAGACCTATATAACCAAAAATGTAAATTCTGTATCTGACAAGGTCAGTCAAATCCCCTCAGGATTTACGCTGGAATCATGTATAGCACCTTGTACATCTTTTGTCCGTGTCAGCCATCTGGATGAGACACAGTCATCGCTTGACCAATTTGCTTTCTGTGAAAGCCTGAGAGAATTTTTTCTCTCTAGGTGACTCTCTTTAGTCACAGTATACATTGTCAATCACTTTCCTCTGTGGCCCCATAATCTCCTTGAACAGAAAATTTGGGACACCTCTGAGTTACAGGATGTCATAACATAGGTTCTCCTATGTTCTGAGTCCTCACTGACCTTGAAGGGCTAGGACCAAAATGTTGGCTGTCCTTGTAGCCCTTCTTTTTCTGTAATTTTTGGTTTGCAAATTTTAGTTGTTAACCCTCCAGAAGAGAAGCTTAATGATATTTTTACCCTGTGACAGTGGCAATTGAGCTTAATATCACTATCTGTCTGACTATCAAACACTTTAGACATAACGTGGAACTGGTATTTTCCAACAACCCCTATAGAATGTGAAACAAAAAAAACCCCTAACTATTCATTTTTAGACAAAAATTTAAAAACCAAACCATGCATAACATTGTAGCAGGACAGTCCTGTGACTTTTTTTCTTGTCTCTTGTTTTAGCATAACTGTACTCACGCAGATGATGCCTTAATCTTATACCAGCACAAGAAATTACCTGACCCCTTTGGACCATGCCTGTGGTGACGTCTGAGTGCTTGGATATGCTGAGCATGGTGAAGTCCATCCCGTAGCAATAGTCCTGTAGGCAGGTCTTCTTAATCAGGTAAACCAGCGAGCCTGTTGGTGTAGTCTTGTAGGTTCCTGACATGCTTTCAAGGCCTTTTTTTCTCTTGTCCTGCACAAAGTATCCAGTTGCCTTTTAGTGGTGCCAACCTTTTCAGCAGGCAAACCTCCTTTGTCCTCAACTTTACACATGGTTTCTTCTGGGCCCAAATTTAAGTTTTTCAAAATTTTCTGCCCTGCCTTCTACCCCAGTTTCTCACATAGAACTCTGGCTAAAAGTAGACAGCAGCACTTATACAACAGCCTGAACATTGAATTGCCTTGAAATTTCTTTCATCAGACTAATTAATCAATTATCCTTATCAGCCTCCTGAAAATTCTCAAGACACGAAAAAATGGGAAAAAAATATGTCAGACCATAATATACTCTGTCAACTGTATCCTTCTTCCCAGGCGAAACTTTCTGAGCCTGGCCATTACTGTCTATATTCTTATAAGCACGTTGGTCCTCTGAGCTCTGACCAGAACTAGATGCTGTTTACAGCATTGTAGTGCGTCTTTATTCTACATACTAAAACCTTTCCAAACATTTCCCACAAACCAGGGCCAAGGACTTCTAAAGCGTCCTGTAAGGCACAATCACAACAACAATCTCATTTATCCAGTACTAACTCTCTATATCGGTTAACTTTTGCATTGATTAGATGTAACATCTGATAACCCCATGTTAAAGGAGAAGAGGTTTGATTTGTCTTGTAGTCTCAGAGGATTCAGTCCATCATAAGCTGGTTCCTAAGCAGAAACATCATGTTGGAAGTATGAGATGAAGTGAAGATTTTAGTAGTAGTCAAAAAGAAAAGCAGGAGTGCTCATTAATTGAAAGGGAGAAAGAGAAATCCTTTAACTCAGAGTGTAGCCTTTCCATAGATCTTCTTTCTCAGAAAGGTACCAGGGTGCAAGGGAAGACAGTAGTGGAAACATACAACCAGAGTAGAATGATTGAATTACCATATCCTGCATGATAATGCATGTTTTGCAGCACCCCTTTTAGCTCCTTCACCATGAGACAGGTCCTCATACTCTGAAGTTAAATAAATCAGACCCATATGTGAAAACATTGTATTGTCTCCTTAATGTGAGAACATGAAAGTGAAAAAAAAATCTGAAGGGTGCAACAGTTACTGGGAAAGGAGAATGAACCTGTTCAAAAGGAAGGAATCACTGAATTGAGGAGGATGGGGAAAGGAGTAGGGGAATGAAATGTTTCTATGTATGTAAGCAGGATGGTATGGACAACTGCACTGAGGATTTTTGCAGGTCTATTTAAAGGAGGAGTTGGTGCTTAATTTGTTTTGTCTCCTTTTTTCAACTCTTTACCTTTTTCTCTTCTTAATTTCTTATATATTTCTTTTTTTCTTCCTTCTTGCAATTTTGCATGCAAATATTTGGTAATATGAACAACTAATTTGAAGACAACATTATGCAATACAGCAAATATTGTGAAATTCATACTATCTTGTTAAGTAAAATCTGCATCACCTTTAATTTTTCTGTTTTAATACTCTTTTGTATTCTCTTTAAAAAGTAAAAACTAAAAAAGAAAAAGACAGATCCTATTTCCCTACCTGTGAAATTTGGGCTGGCCCTGTCACTTTCTCCCATCTGCATAAAGTCATACAAACGATTCTGTGTTTACTTGGATACTCATCTCAAGGGACCTTATGTACTTTTTCTCATTCTCTTGGAGCCACACATTAAGATGATAGCAAGGCCAGCCTGGCCTCCCACAGGATGAGAGACCAGCTAAAGTGGATCTTACTTGTTTAAACTGGAGCTATCATAGATTCTATTGGCAATTGATACCCAAACATGTAAGTGCAACAAGATCCATAGATCCAATTACTCATCATGCCTGAATCCAAAGGGATGAGTAAATCCGGATAAAAACAGAACAGGCCCATCTGTAGACTCATGAGGAATATAACGCTCACTGCTTTAAGTATAGAGTTTTGTTGGGGCTGGCAAGATAGCTCAGTAGACTAAAGTGGTTGCTTAGGAGAGCTTAGGGAAGCACTGATACCATGATTCAATCCCCGGCACCACATACCACACTAGCCCCACCCCCAGGGCAGGCTGAGCTGGCCACAAAAACAAAACAAAACAAAAACAGAAAAAGAAAAAGTATAGAGTTTTGTCATACTGTGTTACACAGACATACTAACTAATATACCCTAGGTACAGGGGGACTTGCATCTCAGCATTGTGTGAATTTTACAAGCCTCTTTGTCCACTCTTAGCTTGAGTTACTGTGTGTCTAAAATGATCTTATCAAACATAGGACCTGTTGCCTGTCTTGGAAGAATGGATTATAATAATTTATATCAAGTAGTTCTCACAGTTCTCAACACATAGGTAACACTCAACACATTTTTTTTTTTTGCTACTAGCATTGGTATGAAAGAGATGGAATAAATCAATACCAGGAAATAAAGTCATCATATGACATACAGTCTCAGTACTTTTCTCATTGTTGGAAAGAAATACCTGGTATTTAAAGTTTAAAAAATGAAAGGTTTATTTTTAGCTTATAGTTATTATTAGAGATGTATAGTGATTTCTATCCATACTTGGCAGGCTCCATAGTGGATGATGTGGAATTGAGGCATCACAGAAGAGAAACAGCCCATGACAAAGCAGGCCAGAAGAGGCAAGAATGGCAATCAGGTAGAAGCAAGCCTGTCTTTCCTTCATCCCTTTATAGTCCATCTAGGCTACATATTTATTGATTGGTGCCACCCACAACCAAGGGTGAGGCTTTCATTATCCATACCTAGAATTACACTAAATCCATCTAATTATTGCACACCCTTAATCCCAGTGTCACATACCATATATCTAGCCGTATCTGAGAATCACCACTTGTAAATGCAGAAGGCTTTGGGGAACATCTAAAAACAAGCCATAACACATGCTTTCATTTACACTGCAAAAAGTGATGTACTTATTTTTTATCTCCATAGACTGATGTATGTATTTTTAGAAACTTCACTCTCTTCACACTTCATTGTGCCAGGCATGTGCTGAAGCCTAAACAAACAAACAAAAAACCCCTTTAGATTATGACACCCACTCATCTACTTCTTCATGGCCGTTTACATTCTTATTTTTTATAGTTCTCATGTGAAGGCTTTCTCTTTGCTTGGATGATGGTAGCCATAAAAGTTAAAAGCTAGTTGGAAATAAGAAATATATTCTTTTGAGCTCTGCACAATCTAAAGAACAGAATATCAAAAGAAGATCATATATATAATATATATAACATATATATATATATATAGCGCTGATGCCAAGTTTCATAAATTCAAATAGCTTTTAGAAAAATATCTTCCTCAGAAAACTCTGCTATTGTATTCCTTCATACATTCCAAAATCTGAAACAGAGACTTAAATATCTTTTTTTCAGTAAGGGTTCCTATGTCATTAAAGAAAAATTCACACAATATTTGATTTATTAATAAAAGAATATGAGATCTACATGTGGATTCTTCATTTCAATTTTTATTCTGGAAGCCTCAAATTTCTCCCATTCATGACTGAATGCTTCTACTACTGAAAATCTTACTACATATGTCAGTACTTTTCAACTGGGATAAAAGAATTGAAAGACAATGTGTTATAGAGCATGCAGTAGTTAGTGGTACAGGCAAGGAAGGAAATCGATGTACAGCATAATTTTTTTTTTGTAAAGTTAATGCTTCAGATAATCAGATAATCAGATCTTAGTCCTACAGAGAACCATAACAACAAATGCTTTTGTCGTCTCTTTCTCAAAGTGATCTAACTTGGGGTGTGGGGAAGCTGAGAAATTTATCCACCAGGTTGTACAATTACTGGTTGACTCTGCTGCTAAGAGGAGTCAGTTCTCAAGAAAATGACATGTGGGCATGGCTAATCTGTATAGCATGAGAAAAACATGCTTCAGCTATGGGAAAGAGGCATGGAGCTGGCAGAGGTTGGATTTGTGTTCACAGATGTAAAAAATCCTGAAGAGAGAAGAGTAGGGCTCCAGTAAGGCATATACTCTATTATAGAAGGCATCTTCTTATTTTTACCATCCATGCATCCATGTCCTTCTTAAACTCCCTTTGCAGACTTCACCCTCCTTCACTCAGCCTATGTATGTGGAAATAATAGATTCAATCTACTTCTAGTTTGTGAGGCAGCATATTACCTAATTCTGTCCTGCAGGCACACAGCATCATATGTTTCTGGTGTTGGTTTTAGAGGCGAGTATGTGACCAAAGCCAGTTCATTCAGCAGAAATCTTGGGATCTCTCTAGGACAATGAGGAAAGGACAAATATTTTTTTCTGTTAGGATTGTACACTTGACAGTGTTACCCAGAAGTTGTGGACTCTGATATGCACACTAATGTAGAACTGTTGGCCAGGAGATAGCTCAGTGGAATAAGTGCTTACCTGCCAAGCAAAAAGGTCCTGAGTTCGATTCTGGGACCACCAAAAAGTAAAATAAATAAAATAAAATAGTAAGCAAATACAGCACTATTGTAGAACAGTGGAAACCGGAGGAATTTTGTTTCTTATTTCCTTGTTCTTTCTTTTTTTTTTTTTCCCTTTCTCTATCTTTTTTGTTATTTAGCTTCCTACTTTTATTATTTTGATTGTCTTTTTTTTTCATTCCTCAACTACCTTTCCTCATTTTCTAATATTTTCATGTGAGTGAATATCATCTTGCTTCTTTCTTGTTTGCTAAGATATTTTTTTGCTTTCTTCTTTCTTCTTTCTTCTGTACTCTTCTGAAATTTCTCAAAGCTTGGGCAACCATTTTTTTTAAATCTTTCAGCCTTGGTTATACTGTATTTATCTCTGTTTTTCCTCCTATCCTTTTTACACCCTTAGCTCCCCACACACATTGGAAAACCACTCCACTAAGATCCTGGGTTTTGTTACACAACTGTATATCTTGCTCCTGTGTTTAAAGGCCCCAAGCTACCAGTTACCACAGTTTTTAGGGTTCCAGGCTTCACTTGATGCTACTGTCATTACTAATTTTACTTCTTTAGCCAGGATGTCATGCATATTGTGGTTAATTTTTCTCTTTTATATGACAACACTATGATTGTCTGAGGTCATCACCATATTCCAGCACCAAAGTCTAGGTACTGGCCAAATAGACTACAACTTCTCATCACTAACAAAGTCAGAACCAGGGTCCTGGTGTAGACACAGAGACCAAGAGCCAGCTACAGCTAGCAGACATCTCTGTGGAGTCAACCTTGCCTGTGGAAGCCTCAATGAGTCATGAAGCTATCTACCACCCGTAACTTACAAGCATCAACTTAGAAAACAAAATAAAATAAAAAATAGAAAATGAAAGGGCACACAAAAAAACTAACCCCAGGCTTTCATCCCATCCAGGAGAAGTCCTGAGGGCAAAGAGAGAGAGAAAGTTGGAAGCCACCCACCTGAATTTTCTGAAATGGTAACAGCAGAAGTAAATATAAAGAAACAAACAAAGCCAAAACAGATGAATGAAGTTTTAGAGAAAATGAGACCACAATAATCTCTCAGGCAATAAAAGAGTTGAAAAAAATGAAGGGGACTTGCTTAGTGAATCTAGTGTACACAGATTAAAAAAAATTACAGAGCTTAGGTGTATCAGTCAGGGTTTTACTAGAGGAACAAGTAAAACACAAGATGTACAAATGTCTAAGAAATTACAAGACTGGCTTGTGGCAGTCAGCCACAGAGTCAGATGAGGACATGAGCAGAAGGCATCTGTACACTGGAGATTGAAGGATTCAGTCCAAGATCCAGAGCTCACTGCAGCGTTCTGTGTACTTCCGTATCAGGAGGCCAATGAGTCTGCAGTGGAAGACTGAGGAGTCTACACCAGAAGTCTGAAGCATCCAAGGCAGAGGCCAAAAAATATGCACTAGAAGCCAGGAGAAGATATCCAAGATGACAACAAAGACTGAAACTCTTCTGAAGGAATGAATTTCTTCATCCCTTCTTCAATTCCCTTTTATATTCTTTAAGTTGTCAACCACACTAGGGTGGCTCCTCTACACTTCAGGGTATGGAATTGCTGAGCTGATTTAGTCAAGCTTCTAAACTTCTCAAGTTGATACAGTAGTTACTATATTAGGAAAATAATGAAAACCATGAATAACAATAATGGAACAAAGTGGAACCCACAAAACTGATTCAAACAGACATTCAGGAGATTAACAATTCCATTGGAAGTATAAGAATCCAGTTGAAACAGAGTAAGGACAGATTATCAGATATAGAAATCAGAATTGAGGTCAGCAACCATGAAAATAAACATTTTATGAAAATAGCAAGGGACCATGAAAAGTCAATACAACTCCTACAAGATGATCCAACAAAGAACAACATATGATTGATTGGCATTGATAAGAAATCAGGAGATAGTGCAAACTACATAAAATATGTTCACAGAAGTAATGCCAGAAAATATCCCAAGAAGGGAAAAAAAAATTTAACATACAAATGAATGAGGCACATAGAACTTCAATTAATAAAAAAAAAAGAACTTCAATTACTCTCTCAGTTACTTTTGTCTTGTTGATGAGACAAAACTCCTGACACCGCAAATTAAAGAAGGAAATGTTTATTTAGCTTACAGTTTGTGGAGGTTTCAGTTCATAATCAACTGGCTCCGAGGCAGGGTGGCACATGGCAGAAGGTAGCAGTTTTCTGGCGGCAGAATACAGCAAGAGCAAAAAGGAAGGAGTAGTGGCAGCATCATCAGAGGTAGCAAAGCCCCTCTCTTTTCCTTCTGTTCCATTCAGGCTATTCATAGATGTAGCACTCACACCCATAATCCAAGCACTGGATCATAAATTAGTCCCCTCTTTGAGGGGACATGTAGACATAAACCATAACAATTACCATGATGAAAATAAATCTGCACTAAGACCCATAATAATCAAGATCACAGAAATTCAGCACAAGAACAGGATACTAAAAAGCTCCTAGAAGGCCAGGGAGATGGCTCAGTAGAAGAAGCACTTGCCTGGAAAGCACAAGAGCCTGAGTTCAATCCCTGGTACTGAAAAAAAAAAAAAGCCTCCTAGAGAGGAATTTTTACACTGATTTCCATAGTGATTGCACCAGTCTAAACTCCCAGCAGCAGTGGAGAAGCATTCCTTACTAGAGGTTCCATTAGATGTAGAATTCTCCTATTTGGTATCTTCCAGAATGGACTGCAAGTTTCATACAATAATGTTATATACATACCCATGTTTATAGCAGCATAATTAGTAATAGTGATATCTTGGAAACAGCTCAGATGTCCATCAACTGGTGAATGAATAATGAAGATTTGGCTTTATTATACAATGGAGCACCACTCTATTATAAGGAAGGATAACACTGAGACATATCTAGGTAAATGGATGGATCTTGAGACCATACTCTTAAGTGCAGTAAATTAGACATATATGTATGACTATCACATTGTTTCTTTGATGAAAGAAATCAAAAGTATAAATAAGAAGCAAAACGTATAATGGGTTTTGTGAAATAGGAAGAAAATGTTCCAACTGGAAGGAGAAAAAGGAAGGGGTAAGGAAAAAGAAAAAAGAAAAAGAAAACCCAGAAAAGAAGGAATATTGGAAATAAAGCTTTTATAAATAAGTAGGAGAAGAGGCCGGGGAGAGGGCTCAGTAGAATAAGCACTTGCCTGGCAAGCTCAAGGTCCTGAGTTCAATCCCTGGTACTGAAAAAAAAAGTAGGAGAAGAAGAGTTGAAGGGAGGATGGCGGATGTGAAAAAAGAAAAAAAGTCATGTACAAGTACAAATTTCCTATGTTGAAAGTGACCATCATAAATACCTACAATGTGCCAGTAAAATCATTTTATCTGCAAAAATCCTATTAGATAAAAGAAACAAACTAAGTATAAAGAAAAGCCCATAAGAATCATGGAAGGCTTCTTAAACAGAAGCTATTAAGTTAAGAAGAGATTAAAATGTATTTCATGAATGCGAGGGAGATAGCTCAGCGGACTAAGCACCTGCATATGCAAGTGCAGAGACCAGGTTTGATCCCTGGTACCACATACCATGCTGGCTCCACCCTGGGCATGTTGTGCTGGCAACAGAATCCAGGCTTGGTGGTGCATGCATATAACCTCAGCACTGGGGAGACTGAAAACAGGAGGATCAGTAGGAGTCTGAGCTGCATAGTGAGACCCTGTACCAAATACATTTTAAAAAAGAATGTATTTCAAGACATCAAAGAAAACTGACTCCCACCCAGATTGATGCACCCTAAAAAACTATCTTTCAAAATAGATGGAGAATTTAGATATTTCCTTTACAAAGAACAAGTTCATCACGGACCCCTGTAGTGAGTTGCTGATGTATTTCCTGGAATTACAGTGTACAGCAGGAAAGAAAAGTAAAAAGAGACAATAATGACAAGAAAATAAGGCTCTGCAGACATCAGTGTTCTCGTGAAACAAGGACCCAGAATCTCCAGCTAGCCAGCTTTTATGAGCCCATACAGGAGAAGGAGTACAGTGCTCTTCATGGAGAAGCATAGAAGTATGGGCAAGTTTCATATCATAAAAGAAACAAATTAAGATTTGTCCCCACATCTGGGTGCGAACTTTCTTGTATTGTTCTCAGAAGAGTTCATCCTTCTCGTGAGACGTTCTGACCAATAAAAATTGGAATTTCCACATTCCAAAATTGGCCCACAAGACAAGGACAAAGAGGACCTCGGACACATTCTATGTCCATTTATGATTTGTGCTCTCCAAAAATTCATGACCACCAAGTCAGCCTCACAAAATGTTCTAAAGGATATTTTCTGAAAAAGTAACAATGACCACAATTCTAATAACACCAGTAGAAAAAACCCAAAAGGAAATGCTAATAATTTCACAGGGGAAAGACAGAATAAACAACAGGGAAATAATATGGCAAGGATAAATCCATTCATATCAGTTATAACCATCAATATAACTGATCTCAACTAACTAATCTACAGAAACAGACTGGCAAAATGGATCAAGAAACACTATCCAACAATAGGCTGCATAAAAGAAATACATTCACCTCAAATAGAAATTCATGGACTAGGGGCTAGGGAGATGCCTCAGTGGAATAAGTGCTTCTCTGGCAAGCGCAAGGGCATGAGTTCAATGCCCAT
>NDGN010835581.1:0-17052 GCA_002564285.1 Tympanoctomys barrerae | reverse complement strand
CACACACACACACACACACACAAAAAAAAAACACACACACAAAAAAAAAAAACAACAGGGAAGGCTCACACTCCCAAATAGTGAAGACAGTAAAATAGTCTGGAATAGGCTGTAAAATAAGAATATTTTCAAAGATTCAAGAGAGGAATGAATTAAAACTATAAGGAAAGAACAACACTAGGAGGTAAATATTAATCCAATATTGAATATTAGATTTCTGTGTCAAATTAATAACTGTCCATGAGCACTAAAGTATTATCCTATCTTAAATATCCAGATGTCTAACTTTGGTACCTTTTATTTTTTAAAGAAACAGGGCAGATTTATTTTTTAATCTTTATTTATTTACTTGGTCTCACTATGCAGCTCAGATTTGTAGTGGTGGCTGGCATGGCCTTCAGAGCAAGCACAGTATGTGGTACCAGGGACTGAACCCGGGTCCTTGCCCTTGCCAGGCAGGTGCTTAGACTGTCGAGCTATCACCCCAGCCCTGTGTGTTGTTTTTGATTCTGTGATTTCTTCTCACATTGAGAAAACAAGTATTCATCAACTCAAGGGCAGAATTTGAAGAACTATGTTATTAACTTAATTAGTACATGCTTACTATAGGATCACCACACTCCTCATGGGGAATCAGTACGTGTCCATAACACATTTCAATTCTTTTTATTTCCCTTTTCCTCTCCTTCCTCTCTCCATTTCTTGATCGCCTTCCCTTCTGCAAAAGTCCTACTTCCCTGTTTTCTATTCTCTGTCCCTTTTAGAATTTTGCTCAAGTTATTTATACTTTGGGCTTCTCATACGAATGTTTTAAGAACATCTCAACACATTCATCTTTCTTTTAATAATGAGAGGACACTAAGAAACAAAGACAATGGAGCTTATTATCACTTGTATCAGTCAGAATGTGGTCTAAGCTTTTGTCACAGGCAGCCTCTGAAGCAAAAGAGTTTAAAGACAGACGGCTAGTTCTTTCCAGATCGCGGGCGAGTCTATCTTGGCTGCTGTCTTTCTCCACAGCATTTAATGGCGCAGGTTTCTTTCATCTCATTTCTCTCCCACCTGCCTCCTGAGACATTTCCCTCCATCTGTGTGGTAAGTCTAGGTCTCAAGAGGGCCCCGTTTTACTCCAGGAGTAAGGGACTGGCCTGAATGCAAACACAGGACTGTTGTCCTGAGGCCAAGCTCTGGAACCAGCATACATCGCTTCTGCTACCATTACTTGGCCTGGCTTTGGTGATTTGGCTCATTTCACTGCCAGGGCAGCTGGAAAATAACCATTTGGTCCCATGTCCACTTCAAATTCTATTACTCTGGAAGAAGGGGAAAATTGTATTTGGGGATCATCTCACTGCGTATCGCAGCTGTAGCTCCAGCGAATACTGGGGAGTAGAGCATAGGTGCTCAACTGCGGCTTTTGTATGTCTTTTAAATAAGCTTCAGTTTGTCAGGCACAGCGACCTGCCAGAGTGCTACTATTTGTTCACCATGGGGGCATCTAGATAGCTAGGACCCTCCACACGAATCATGGAAATATAATTTTAAAGACTAAGTGCTTAGTTGTACAGACTCTATTCCAGGCCTATGTTTTATTCTATGTTCTTCCAACATGATCCCTCTACATCTGACACATCTAAAATAACTTGTACTTTTTCTAAAACTTGCTGTATGTGACTTCACTGCCTAGTAAACAGACTCCCCTAGATCGATTGACTTTCTTTCTTTCTTTCTTCTTTTGGTCTTTTTGAGACAAGGTCTCACTGTGTAGTTCAGGCTGGCCTTGAACTCACTTTGTAGCCCAGGCTGCTCTCAAACTCAGTGATCCTCCTGCCTCAGTCTCCCAAGTACTGATTACACACATGTGCCACCACACCCAGCTTCCCATAAATTTCTGCTTCTACACACCTCCACTCTCAGCTCCAAGTCTCACTACTTGCAAAGATTATTCCACAGGTCTTAGGAGCTTCCATTCTATCCTCCAAAGTATTGCATATGTTATTTCTTGAGTAATCTTTCTAAAACACAGATTACCATTTTCCCCCAAAATAAGATCAAGTCATATTAATTTTGCTCCAAAAGACTCTACATGGCTTATTTTCAGAGGATTTCTTATTTTTTTGTATATAAAAAAATCCATCTTTATTGGGCATGGTGACATATACCTGTAATCCCAGCATGCAGGAGGCTGAAGCAAGAAGATGGAAACGAGATCAAGGCCAGCCTGCATAACAGAGTGAGACTCTGTCTCAAAAATAAACAAACAGCTGGCCAGATAGCTCAGCAGAGTAGCTCTGCTTACTTGGACAGACACAGGAGCTGGGAGTTCAATCCCTAGGCCTGCCCTGCCAGCCCTGTCTCCCGGGCATGCTGAGATAGTAATTGAGGCTGGGCGTGGTGACACAAGCCTGTAATCCCAGCACTTGGGAGACTGAAAGCAGGAGGATCACTATGAGTCTGATATATGTAGTGAGACCCTGTAGACTTCACTAACTAGTAAACAGATTCTATACTAAATACATTTTTTTTAAAAAAGCTAACCTGAACTACACATCAAGACTGTGTCTTTAGAGAAAAAAAAGCATATCAAAAATAAACACACACACAAAATAAATAAATAAATAAACACAAATAGACATGGGCATTTATTCAAATACAGTCATATCACCTCCTTCTTGAACATCATCATAACTCTCCAAATTCTGAATTTCTTGCTACTCCACTTGCTATAGAACCACTGGCCCCAGTCGCTCATGCTCAGCAATAGAGCCCTCCTTAACCACGCTTGTCCATGTAGCCTGCCTGTAGTGCATTGTTCCAACATACAGTGTGTCAAGTTGTGAGTATTTGTACTACACAGACATGTCCATCCATCATCAGATGCCTCGTTGAGCACTAAGTCTCTAGTTCATCTGTTTAATGGGTGTCCACCTCTCATTCAAAGGTGCCCATTTGGATATTTACAAATACTTAGTTATATTTTATATTATAATTTCTCTTTAGCATTCCTGTTGGTAATATTATTTATATTTAATTGTATAAATATTTTATAATTCGATGCACCTGTCACATGTTGTAACACATGGACCACATGAGTCTACCTGGCTGATGATCTTCACTGGGACTTATTGTGGGGAGAGAGCTTGGATTATGAGCAGCTTGAAAAATGGTGTTGGGGCTTATTTTCTGTCTATATATGTTATCTATTTTTCCAGGCACTGTGCTGGAGCTTTAGTTAACAAAGCAGAGATGCCCTCATGACACTTAAAGATTTAGTGGAGGGAGGTAAATGGCAGACAGAGTAGGTGAGTACTTTATGGAGTTCATTGTAAGTTGATGACTGCAAAGAATAAGAAAGCATGGGGTAGCGTGAGAAGGAGTAAGAGTGTGGAAGGTGGGAGCAGCATGGCTGTCTTGGGCTCGGGTTTGTTCTTCAGCAGAATATTCCTCAAATAAGAAGCTCACACTAAAGCCAACACAGAGGGCCAGGTGTGGGGATGCTGCCTGGATTTTCTGTTCAGCTACTGGGAGGGTGAAGCAGAAGGTCATAAGTTTGAGCCCAGACTGGGCAACTTAATGATTTAGAGGCACCCTGACTCAAAATAAAACATAAAATGGGTGAGATACAGCTTGGTGGGAAGGCGCTAGACTCAATCCACAGTACTACAAAGGGAAAAAGTCAAGCTAAGGGAGGGTTCAGCCATGAGGACCTGGGCAGGGGGAATTCCAAGAAGGAGGATCACTGTATTTACAATCTTCACAAAATTTACAGCAGGAGCCCTCCCCACATGGTCAAGGAGGAGAGAAAGGAGACCAGTGAGGCCAGAACAAAGTGAGCTAGGACAAGTGGGGACACGGCCAGGGAGGACTGTCAGGGCTTTGTGTTCACTTTGAATCACAGGGGAAGCCACTGGAGGGCTTTGAACACAGGACTGGCATGATCTGACCTAAGTAGTTCAAAGGACCCCTATGTCACACTGCAAGTGTACTGCTGGGGGTTAGGGCATGGGGACCAAGGTGGAGACAGGCAGACAGAAACTGCCACGGCACTGCAGGCAAAGCTGACAGCAGTTTCTGCAAGGACTGTAATGGTGAGCGAGTCTACTTACAATGCCAAGCCAACAGGATTGGATGTGAGAAATGACAGCTAGAGACAAGTTAAGGATGACACTGTGTCATTTGGAGCTAAGAAATGGAAAAGAGGACACCATTAACTGAGGAGAAGTCCTGGAGTCTGGGTTTAGAACAATAAAGTTTGAGATGTCTGGTTGTCTTGAAGAGAGAATGTCAAAGAAGTTAGATGTACAATCCTGAACTGCAGGCAAGAGGGCTGGCCTGGAGATACAAGAATAAATCCGAGGGCTGGCAAGATAGCTCAGAGACCAGGCTTGGTGGCACACACCTGAAATCCCAGATCTGGGAAGCCTAAAAACAGGAGGATCACTACGAGTCTGAGCTGCACAGTGAGACCCTGCACCAAATACATTTAAAAAAAAAAAAAGTAAATCCAACCATTGCACTTGAGCAGACACTATAGTAAGCATTTCACAAGTATAACTTCATTACTCCTTAGGGCAACATCATATGGTAGTAGGAAATATTTGTCATTTCTCATTTCACCAAGTGGGAGACTGAGGTTCAGAAAAGTTAGGCTAGTTGCCTGAGGTCACAGAGGTTATGTATGAAACAGCCATAATTCAAATCCAGATACATAAGTGCCAGAATTCATACTTTGAGTCACAAGGCTAGGGAAGTTAATAAATTTCAGAGACTCCAGCTATGAAGAATATTTAATTATTACTCCAGATGAAATCAGCAAGAGAATATAACAAAAAAGAAAGGTCTGGAATTTGCTTTAGAAGCAGAAGGGCCAGCCAAATAGCTCAGCAGATTAAAGTGCCTGCAAGCAGGTGCAGGGGCTAGGGGTTTAATCCCAGGGCCTTCTGTGCCAGCCCCGCCCCTGGAGCGTGCTGATTGAGACTGAACATGGTGGTGCATGCCTTTAATCCCAGTTCTTGGGAGGCTGTAAACAGACAGATCACTACAAGTCCCATCTAGTAGTAAGACCCTGAACACCCGGTAGACCCTTCCCTAAAATACAAAAATAAATAAATAAATAAATAAATAAAAATAAAAACAGAAGGAGTTGAATTGAGGAAAGCATGTAGGAGCTCAGATGAGGTGAAATTGTCTCAGAACAGATAAATATTGAGGCCAGGTAATAGACACTTGGAGTTTCATTAGAATTTGCTGCGTATTTTGTGTATCACCAAATTTTCACCTAAAAAATAAAAAAGACTTTTAGGAAGATGGCTAGGAATATAAAAAGAAATCAGGAGAAAATTGACCATGAAGCTGAAAGAAAACCAGTTGTAGGATATTGTGTTTTGAAATTCTGCATCATTGTTTTTCTTATTTTTTTCTCTTTAAAATAAGAAAGAGTAGTGCAAACAAGACTTACCTAAAACTTCGTTAGGCATGTGCCTTACTCTCAACTGACAAATGACACTTCAGCAAACATTGAGAAGGATTTCTCTGATGCTGAGGTGGTTTCCCGTACAATTACCAGAAGCTAAGGAATACATTTGTTATTTGGGTCTTATAAATGCCTGAAACTTACAGGAAAAGTTGTTTGAATTTCCTAGATATCCTCTAGTTACATCTCCTTATTGGAACTGGAAAAATATTTTAATAACTGCAAAAAAAAAGAGGAAGACAAGTGCAGACAAATCTTGTATCTCTGACAAAGAATAAGAAAACAGTAAAAAGCAGTTTCTCCTCAATCTTCTTATTCATGACTGACATAGTTTTGCTGGTGTTTTTTTTTAAGAATACAAAATGATAATAGAAAAACAGTATTAGAGATGATACAAAATTTCACTAAACAAAGTAATAGGAATTCAATGGTTGCTGTATTATATAATGTTATCTTTAAATTAGTTGTCCAGGTTACCAATTGGTTTAAAGAGAAAACAAAACAACAAAAAATTGTAAGAAATCCAAAAGAATTTAAAAAAAATTTTAAGTATTAACTGCTCCTTTCAAAAGACCAGCAGACATCAGCAGTACAATTATCCAAATTATCCTGGTGGCTTTTAGAAAGTTCTGGACACCGTGGATGTCCAGAAAGGACATCACCATTGAACCAACAAAATCTCCAGAGAGTTTTTAATACTAAGTCCTCATTTCCAAAATGTTTTGACACTTCAAACACGGAAGAGGTTGGAGTGCAGGTGCTCATCTTCTTCCAGGGACACCTGCCAAAGAAGGGGTGGGTGCTGCTGTCCCCAGCTGCCCTCCAGCTGCTGAGACAAGAGTGGGTCACCCTGTCATGGAGCATGCTCAGTGGCTGAACGGTAGTAGGAACTGGGGAGGAAACGATTAAAAATACACATAAAACCGCTGAAAGGAGAATTTCATCTTTTCCGTTTCTGCTAACTCCAGAGCCCAAGGCGGTGTCCGAAAGATGCACCTCAGTGCCTGTTTGGGTCATGGTACATCTTTGCTTGCGCTCTGTTGTTCCCACAGTGGAAGTGTTCAGGTAGGTCCTCAGCCGCAGCAAGAGGCACCATTCCTGGCCACCATCTGCCAAGTGCTGAAGTGTTTCTTAAACGCTTGAAGACTTGAGGTCCTGAAAGTCAGGCGCTCACCTTTCCTCCACCGCCTTCCACTGGTATCACTCACTCATGAGGTATGTGGAGGACAGACTTGCCTTCGCCCCAAGGTAAGCACCGAGTCTTGCCTTCCCCCACTTCTCCCCATCACAGTGAGCGCCCCTACCCACTCCCTACCCACTCCTTGGTTTCTAGGCAATCCCTGTCTCCAGATGCTTCTTAAGGTTACCTCACCTCCTCAGCCTCTCACAGCTGAACCCTCGGCAGCTTCCTCTTGCTTCTGACATTTTCAGTGGCCTTCTCCTGGCTCTTGGTCTTAGAAGATTCTGCGGCTCCCTTCCTGTTCCTGGGAAAGGTGAGGCAGTAGTATCATAGCAACAGCCACAGTAATCCCAGTTAGAGCTCCAGGTAACCGGAGCAGTGCTTAGGGTGTGGCAGCAAGCTGCTCAACCTCACCAGTGGCAGAGGCAAGCCTTCGGAAAGCTTTCCCTCCCGCAGGCTGGCCCTTCCTCCGGGCACCCTTCACACTGCTACCAGCATAATTCTCCAAAGCAGAAATTCCACCATGCCACACCCCAGTTTCAGTCTTCTAACAGCCCCTGTGGCTTGGGGACAGCATCTGACCTCCTCGGATGGCTCCAGGGGTCTGGTACCATCCAGATTATTTACGCTGGCCTTTGTAGGTGCCCTTCAGGGTCACTACCCAAACAACAGGCCACGCTATCTCATCCCTGTTCCTAGAGTGCGCTTCTCCTTGGCTCTAGCGCTGGCTCCTGGCTCCCCTATCCCTTCCAGAGGCAGCCCATGTTTCCCATTCAAGAAGTTAACCCATTAGGTCCATTACATTAGGTGCCCCCAACACATTTTCACTGTCTCCCAGTACATATTTATTGTTGTTGTTGTTTGTCATTTTTCTGCTCACAATTTTGGTGTCTCTTTCCTGAGAGCTTAGTAATCATTTGTAAACATGTTTGAGATAGTAAGTGTTGAGTGAATAAATAGATAAATTATAGTTCAACTAGGGATTACTTTCTCTCTCTCTCTCTCTCTCTCTCTCTCTCTTTCATTTTGGTACTAGGAATTAAACTCATGGCCTCACGCTTGCCAGGCAGGTGCTGTGCCATTGAGCTATATCCCCAGCCCCTAGCTCAGTTGTGGAACAAGGACCCACTGATATTTTTTTTTCCAGTTCCAACTCGCTTCACCTCTTAGGTCTCTCAAAGTCCAGCAAGGGAGACAGCAATGTACATAGATAACCCGACTGTAATCTCAGAGGATTCATAGACTCCCTTTGGCTCACCCAAGAATCCCTCCTCATCAATTAAGCAATAAAGAGATGGATGCGTAGAAAGGGCGAATGAGAGAATATCATTACCTGGCCGTATCTAGGGTCAGAGCACTTCCTTATAAGGTGGTGAGTGTGGCACCACACCAGCCTTCCAGGCACAAAGTCCCCCAGCGGGTGACGGCTCTCGCGCAGAGGTCACCCAACTGGTTTTTCATCCATCTAATCACAGGCAGGGGGAGGAACTTGGTAAAAGCTCTGTGATAATTCTCTGCTTTACTCTGCTCTATCAACCACATGATCTTTATTTGAAATACTGTTTCCCGGCCTTTTATTCTTCCCAACATTGCCCACATAAAGCCTGAGGGGTCTATTCCCCAGGTCCCCTTCAGGCTGTGTGCTGTGGCCTGGCTTTTCCTTTTGCCTGCTCTGTGCCTTTCTCTTCTGTTCCCCCAGCCGTGTTCCCAGCACTTCTCTTTAGCGCCTGTCCGTGGCTCCATTTGCTGCTTCCTTTCATTACAGGCCATTTCTGGCCTCCTCATCCTCCCTCTACCTGGGATCAGGGCATCTCCAGGATGAGGAGATATTTCTCTTACCAGTATCACCTCAATAGCTCCTGATCTGGTCTCATGGCCCCATAGCCTCAGCCCCATAGCAACCTCCAGTTTCTCCTGACATGGAATTGCCAAAATCAACACTGACCTCATATCTATGGCCTCATATCTTTGGTACAGTGGGAAAGACTATGACTACAACACACGGCCTTGGCCTTAGGATTCCAACACCCCATTTCTCTTTGCAAGTGGTGTACAAGCTAACTGGTTCAAATGACTATAGCTGTAGTTTTCAAGCTTCTTGTGAAGTGCAGCACTCCTTATTAAATAAAATCTTTGTGCTAACAACTAACATTTAAAATGCTAATTTGCTCCAGCTGATGTGGGTGTGGAAGTCCCACGGCCCCTGTGCCTTTCAGTCCCCAAATCCTCAGGGATTCTGCAGAATCTCACAATTTGAAGACCACTGCGTGACAGCACATTCTAAAACCCAAGCCGAAAGGACCATGTCATGGAGCCAAGTTGGACAGTTGGCCACATAATACCCCAGAAAGCAGAGTGACTGTGGCTACAGCTCGGGGAAGGGCCACCAGCTTCGCTGTCCTGCCCTCCTTCACCCACTGAGGCTCGCTGCCCGATGTACTCAACTTCTCTGTTGAGTTTTCTCAGCTGTAGTGACAATAATAGTTCCTCTTCCTTTGTGAAGGAGATAAAATGAGTTGACAGAGGAAAGGCCTTAGCGGAATGCTTGGGGGACCCAGAGGCAGGCAGTCGGTAAATGTTGGCCACTATTACCTTCCCAAATAACCCACAATTTCCAAGAAGAAGCTGAAGACAAAGGCTGAGAGGCCTAGTGCAGCACACTCACCATGGCCAGCAGCCGCAGCAGTTCTCCTCGTACACAGGGACCCACAGACTGTCCCTTTGCAAACGATATCTTGTAATATAGGCATGAAGTGGTGCCTCAGTGCCCTAAAAGGAGATACCAGATTCAGCCAGCTGAGTGTCTGGCTCTACAAAGGAGTTTATTTCCCAAGGTTTACCACAGATTTAGGTCAAGTGAAAGATTATACACGGTGTGCAGCTTTTCATTGGAAACGGACTGAAGCATTTGATTAGACTTGTAAATCTAAGGTTAATTGGGAGTTGAGCATTGCAACTCTAGCAAACAGGCTAGTAGGCATGTTTGTATATTTCTGAATCTGTCCCCTGTTTATAGCTACAAACATATGCCATTAATTTATGACTTTCTTTCTATGGGCTTCACCGGAATAAACATAAATAAAGAGATTAGTCATTAAACTCAGAAGGAATTTGAGGGCATGACATAATATTTAAAAAGGTTGTATATTGGGGAAAACTAATGTAAGAAGTAAAGGCAACAGGAAAATTAGCTGCTAAATCTTTGGAATAATGCATTTTTTGCAGGTTGTTTCTAATAATCCTCACCATACTGTACTTTAATCTGTGATTCTCCAAACTAAACTAAGTAACTCCCAGAGGACGCAGGGTAAAGACCTTTCTAAGCAGTCTAAATAGGCCTTTCCAACAACAACAACAGCAAAGCCAAATCTTTTTCTTTCCTGGGTCTGAATTTTCTTTGTTACTTCACTCACCAAACCTACAGGGAATGGAGAATGCAGCCCCTGACTTTTTCCTGTCTACTTTCCCTGCTAAAATCTAGGATGAGATTGGAACTCTGGTTCTCAACAGCACTTTTCCAGCCAGCACAGGAAATGCAGGAAGGGCTCTGTCTGCATATTCCAGCGCCTGCCTTTAGAGTGGAGGAAATTGGTGAAACTATTCACAATCTCTTATCCTTGGTTCAAAAATCTAAAATGCCTCACAATCAACTTGTGTTCATACATTGGGCACAAAAGCTTCCTTGGTGGCCAAACCCAAAACCTGCTCTTTTGGACATGAAGCTCTCTGTAATGCTTACTGGTCTCAGCTTCCAGGATGAGGCGTACACATTTGGTAGCAGAAACATGAATGTATTTGTTTATAGGGTACTGACCCAGACCCCACTAGAAATATTGCATCTGTCGTATATACAATTCAACCTTTCCAAATCTGAAAGATTCTGATTCCCCAAACCTAGCTGAGTCCCTGCATCTAGATGTTGGGAAAGCAGGCCTGTCCTAAGCATTGTGAGGTGCAAAGAGGCCTGAAAGCAAGAACTCCTGAAAGCGGGCTGTGGGTCTGGCCCGGAGGTGTGCTTCCAGCGGCCCAGAACTCAGTGGGAGCTGTTGGTGGCACCGTCTGTCTCAGGATAAGGAGCAGGACACCAAGGTGGTGAGTGACAGGAACTAGCCGCCAGCCAGCCACACCGCAAGGCTGCCTGCCACTACTGCCTGAGGCCTGCATGAACACAGAGCAGAGGACTGCGCCTCTCAGGCCCACTGCCAACCTTATCTCAGACCCTCTCAGAAGTTCCAGCCACACCTTTCTTCATTTTCTCTCCTTCAGCCACCTCTGTACTCTAGGCCATTCTTCTTCTAGCCCTCTCAACCCCACACTAACTGCCCCTTAAAATTCACATGACGGGCACTTGAAAAGTGTAAAAGGAATTGGTTCCAATTGTACTTTGTGGGGAGGGGCACTGGGGATTGAACTGTGGGCCTCGCCTTGAGCTAGGTGCCCGGTCTTATTTTTACTTCTTATTTTGAGATAGGGTCTCACTATTTGCTCGCGCTCACCCCACACTTGCCTTCTCCTGCCCTGACCTCACGAGCAGCTGGGATTCTGGGCAAGTGGCACTGCACCTGGCCTTCCCTGAGTGTTTTTTGTTTGTTTGTTTTTGTTTTTAATTGTGATTTCAGACTACCCAGGTTCAAACCACAGCCTTGCAACTTCCTAGCTATGTGAATATAGGTAAGTCGCTTCACCTACATGTATCTTGGTTTCCTTATCCATGAAATAAGAATAATTGTACCCATCCCTGACAATTCTTGTGAAGACCAAATGAGCCAGGATTATGTGAATTACTTAGAACAGTGCTTGGGAAGTAGTCAGTGCCCCATAAATATAAGCTATTCTTTGTGCAGGTCTTCTAAACGAGCTCCATATACCAATGATAAGCTGGTTTTCCTTAAATAAGCAATTTAATATAAATAAAAAGAAATTTAAAGTTTCATGTAAATACCTTATAGAAAATTTCCTAAGATGGTACACTAGGAACATTTTTTCTGCAATAATTATTTTCTGCAGTCAAAGATATAGAGGACAAGAAAAAAACAAACAAAAAAAATCTGAATCAAAACTTAAGTATGAAGGTACAACACTCCTTCATGACACTGACAGTTCTAACATTCTGGTAGCATCCACTGTTCGTCCCCGCCTCTGTCCTTCTCTCGAGAATTTGCTTTGAAACCTAAAAGAGAAAATGAAAAGAGGGTAATGAAACATCTAATATACAAATTTTATAGCAGGAAAACTCTTGAGAATAGGAAAGTCCTTCATTATTATATCCACAGTTTCATTTTCAGATTCCCTGTAAAGATTAATGTAAATAATATTAGCTGTGGGGTCCAGTTACTAATGCACTACGAAGTTAATTCCCCCCTAACTGAAGTCAATTACTTAAGTTCTGTGAGGAGAACAGAAATTTTTCCCACAGATACATCCTTTCCTGCTGCCCCCACACAGTTCCATCAGAGTCAGACATCGGTGATGTCCCCTGGCCTTGCCCATGTCCTCAAGAGGAAACCTGCCCACACTGGATTTGTGAGTGCCTCCACCAGCACATTTGGAACCCCAAGTGTACTTTCACTGCCCTGGTCCATGGCTACACTAGGGGAGGAGTACCACCGGGTACACAGTATGCTCATCCACTCCCCTCTCTCCCTACCTTGACTGTGGAGTTAACCTTGGGGCCTCTACAACTTGTTTCCCAGGGTCAGTCTTAACCTAGACCAACCTGTGTCTATCTCAGTCAAATTCACCTCCAGCCCTGTTGTGTCAATCAAGAGGGTGTTTGCCAAAAAGAATGTTCGACTTAAGGAGGAAAACAAAAGTCACGGCTAAGTGGAGGTTTAAAGCCAAAGAGGCTTGAGATGGAAAGCCTGCCAGTTCAGACTTCTCCCTCACTTGCACTGGGGCTTACAGCTCCTGAAATCCTGCCAGCGCCTTGAGAGTGAACGCTGCAGTCAGCAAGCGATGCTTCTTGACAGCAAGGGTGGGTCACGTGATGGGCCAAGTGGCTCCGTCACTGCCTCCTTAATCAGAGCCCAGAGACGGAGCTTAATCAGACAGATAGCATCCACAGAGGCTTCGGGCCGCAGAAGCCAGCTGCAGCAATTAATCATTTAATTGCTTTCGGATTCACTTTCAATGTATTTCAAAGAGATATTAAAGAAAAACATTACTGAAAGGATATTTTAGACTATTTAATAAAGCCCAGCTATGCCCTTTGTGAACCAGAAAACGAATTGCTAGTCCAGCTCTGTTCAGTGTTTTCTTGGCCAACATATACCAAGGAAGGCGTGAGAGTCTCCTACTCCTGGCAGAAGGAATAGCACAGATAAAAGCACTTTGGAAAGAAAGTATGGGTGCAAATAGAAATGCTTGTTTGTCTGTGCTTTTGGCTAAGAGCAAGATGTGTGACCGGGATGAAGGAGAAAGCCTGGAAGTTAGTAGACTGCATCTCAGAGGCCTTGAGCCCCAACATAAGGAGCCTGGACTCCACATGTCAGGCAAGGGGAGCTGTTGAAGTTTTCTGAGCAGAGAACACAGCACGATTAGAAAATAGCATAGACTGTGAGGTCCATCTGCCACGGGTTTTAATTCTGGCTCCTTCCTCATTATCTAGCATGACCTTGGGTACACTGTGTCGCTTTTGGGAGTCCCCCAAGCTATACAGTGGAAATAGCAATCCCATTGCCAGGGTTATCGCAGACATTAGAAATAACACGGGAAGTCCTGTAACCCCAGGCCCTGGTGCAGAAAAGGCATCTTCTAACAGGTGTTACCTGCTCCTCCTGCTGTGCTCAGGGTGAGGAGGGCAAGAGGGCAAGAGAGGAGCGGGGAGACAGCGGAGGTCTGGGCACGAGGTGCGTGGCAAAGAGAAGACAGGTGAGAACACGGGGTGGGGATTGGGGGAACCCCGGAAAAATAAGCTTGCCCAAAAACTTTCTGATGATGAGCAAAGATGGGGAAGCTACAGCAACCCCAATACGTGGCTGAACTGGGAGCTGCACAAGCCTGACATGAGCTTCTGTGGGTATCCGAAATCAACACTATGTCAGTACGAGCTTGGATTTCTAGCATGACTGCAGAGATGACCCAAGTTCTGTGTTTGCCTTCACGGTGATCCCAATGCATTCTTTCCTTTTTCCTTCACTAAATAGAAACACTTTATTTTGTCCTTGTTCCTGCAGTACGAGCGTGCACAATGTACACTGTCCTGTGGCAGCAGGGGACCAGATGAAACAAATGCCTTCATGGAATTAGGAGGTTCACAGTCAGAAATAAAAATACGCAAGAAAATCAGTCTGTGTGTCAACACTATCTAAAGCAGCTGGGCCACAAAGAGAACTGTTGTTCTCAGAAATGGGTCTTCAAGAGTTGTACACACACCGTCTTGCATGGAGGAGTATGAATATTTGTGGGTAAGGCACTTAATCTCTAAGTCTCCTCACACTGGGCTTAGATATGGGGAGCAACGTCTTCTTCCACCCACTTCTCCCTTAGAGAGCACAGAGCATTAAAATTCTTGATTCCTCTCAGGTAAATTACCTGTATTCTTTCAGCTACTTCAAAGAACAACTCTCAGGTTCACAGGGCCCAGTGGCCTGGCTCAGAGGTTACCTGGCAGAATATGCCAGGCCTCTTTTTGCCCCAGACTTGCACCGGAACTCACCTTTTCCATCCACTCCACCACAGAGGCCTGCCACAGCTGAGGTGTTTGAGACTGCTGTTCTCTTGCACTCTGTGATCCTCTCAGCACAAATAACTGCTGATGCGCTCTTTGGGTGGTAGCAGCCTTCCCCACAAGATCTGTGTCATTGGATAATAGGTAAAGAAATACCTGGCCCTTCAGAACAGCGGGGCAGCAACTAATAGCTCACGGCCTCTGACATTTTCATTAGATATTATGTTAGAGGTTTCTTTGGGAAGCAGCCTTAATAATTTTGTACCACTCTGGTCAGAGTGGATTAATATTACCTGTACTTTGGGGCCTCAGCCTTGTGGCTAGAAAGGTTTCCACTTCATCAGAGTTGGTCGTGGGTCCCAGCTCTGTCAGCTCCACAGAACTCACAAAGGAATCAACTGCAGCCATCCCAGCCACGTGTGTGCCTGCCAGGACACACAGGGGAGACTTTATAGGGTATATAAATGGACTTTAATATTGCAAGATACCTTTTGGGATGTATGTCTAAATTGCTAGGACATGCGGAAAAGCTGACGAGCCACTTTGCACCTTTCGGAGGCCGCCCGTGAGGAGGCCGCGAGATTGTGCCGTCTCCAACTGTCTGCCTTCTCCCTGGCCAGGCAGCAGTGCTGTCTCCTGAGCTCTTTCACCAGCCCTCATAAAAAGAATCCCCAGGATTTCTGTTCATTTAGTCCCCTCCTCTTCTTTCACTAACATGGTTTTGCTCTGACAACACTGAACATAATGTCAACATTATTTCATCATCAATTTCAGGCCTACTGTCTAAATGTCATAGCGACTTATCTCCAGCAAACGTTGTGCTTGTGTGACCCGGTTGGCTCCAAACCACCAAGCTCAAAATGTAGTGTTCTGTAGCTATTACAAGTGCCTTGCGCTTTACAAAGGGAAGTGAGGTTTGGGCGAGTGATGACAAGAGGAAGCCAAAGGTGGTTTAGAAGTCAGCTCCTCATCAACAGAAAAGTGCTCCTTCAGGGATTCTCATAGGAGTCTCTACCCAGGGGGAAAATATTCTTCTGTAGAGTGCAAGGCTTTCTCTGTATTCTAGTTGTTCTTGTCTCACACAAGTGAAAACTGCTATCCATGCTTAAAGCTGATACATTTTTATCTCTGTTGTCACATAATATTAATGATAAAAACCTGTTATTCATTGAGTATCATTATTTCTCCTTTGTCACCACTGCATGAGATAAGGTGTTATTATTACTTCTATCTAACATGTGAAGAAACTAAGCTTTGGAGAGTACACTAGGGTTCTCCAGAGAAGCAGAGCCAGTAGAATATAACAAAAAGATAGATAGATAGATAGATAGATAGATAGATAGATAGATGATAAATAGATAGATTTTTTTTTTTTTGCGGAACTGGGATTGAACTCAGGCCCTTGTGCTTTGCCAGGGAAGCGCTTATTCCACTGAGCCATCTCCCTGGCCCTGATAGATAGATGGATAGATAATAGACGAAGAGGAGGCTTATGGGCAGATGGTCGGTGTACCTGGTTATAAGGCCCAGAAGTCCCATAATAAACTGTCTGTAAGGTGGAGACCCAGCAAAGTCAATGACATGGCTCAGTACAAGTCTAAAGGTCTCAGAACCAGGGAAGCCCATACAATTCTCAGTCCAAAGCCAAAGGCCAGAGGACCGAGACCAATGGTATAGTCCCACAGCCTGAAGCCTGGAGAACCAGGTGTTCTGATGGCCAAGGCAGGAGAAGCTCCAAAAGAGAAAGCAAATCACCTTTCCTCTGCCTTTTTATTCAATTTGGGCTCTCAAGCAATTGGATGGTGCCAACCCATGTTGGATGAGGGCAAGTCTTTTCACGTAGTAAACTGATTCCAATATCATTCTCTTCTGGAAATTTGTCACAGAGTCACCGTGAAATTATCTCTCTAGGTATCCTTTAGCCCATTCAAGTTCACACCTCAAATTAACAACCATAGAGAAGTTAAATAACATCTAAGTTCAGACAGCTAGAAACCATGTAAATCAGAACTTGAACCCAGACTTCTTTTATGCCAGATTCAGATCTTAAAACAATCATAACTTACTAAAACAATGGCACAAATTATACTCCAGTGGCACTTACAAGAGACTTCTAACTGATATTCACAATAAAAAAGAAATAACCTCAGTACTTACTGCTATAAATTTGACTGTACACACTTATCAATGTACTATTTCAGGGGGAAAAAGGAGAAAGCAGATCCATCCCATGATATTTATTGACTTCCTACTCTATAAAAGGCACATAGCTAATTAATCATGGAGTGGAGAAGAAGTGTCAAGAAGAGTTAGATGTGGTCCATTTCACAAGATACCTCCAGTTACCTAGGTAGACAAGCCATAAAATTATGCAGTGTGCCCTTAAGATGAAGCAGAAAAGGCACTGCAAAGCCAGACGAGGTTAAGTGGAAGATTAACAATATAGAATGAAAGTGCTAGAGTGATTCAGGTGTGGGAAACTCCTCTCCAAACGTGAATGCTCAGAGAAGACGAAAACAGAGATATGCAACTCCAGACAGGAAATGAAGGAGGAGTGGACCTTGGTGAGGATGGATGTAGCTGGAAGGTGGGTGCCTCCAGGAGAAGCGAGAATCCTTGGAGTGGGGGAAGATCAATCATGTGGTGGGCAAAGATCAAAAAGACCAGGAGACTGGGCATGGTGGTGCATGCCTGTAATCCCAGCTCTTGGGAGGCTGTAAACAGGCAGAT